>MU382702.1:0-145119 GCA_022495115.1 Xylaria castorea | reverse complement strand
TAAAAAAAAAAATTTTTAAAAATTTTTATTTAAAAATTAAAAAATTATAAACTATACAAAAAAAAAAAAAAAAAAAAACAGCAAAAAATAAAAAAACTACGGATACTTTTATATTGTTTGTTTATTATACGTAAAATTAATTAAACAATTATATATAAAACAATTAGCAATAAATATATAAATATTTAACAATAATATAAACAAAAAAAAGCAATAGCGCAAAAGTTGCGCTATAAAAGTACTAAAATATTTATTAACAATAAAGTTAACAATAAAAAATTAATGTTAAAAATTAACAACTAAAAAAAAAGAAAATAGTATAAAAGGGCAGCTAACGTAACTGCTATAAAAACGTACGTACTACATACATACGTTAAACATTAGCCGTAAAACTATAACATATATTTAGCATGCATAATTAGCACTACAAATAAAAATAATCTTTTATATTTACTTTTTAAAATTTAGTGCATTATTTTATAAAGCTATTGCGAACGTTTTATAAGCTAACCTTTAACAAAAAGTTATACTATTAACATTAATATACTTTAAAGCAGTTATTTATTTATTTTAATTAACGTTTTTTTTAATAGCTTTTTAAATAATAAACTTAATAACTACGTAATAGTTAATACTTACGCTTTAGCTAATTTTAATTTTATTAATATTATAAAAGCAGCTAAATAGTATATTAGCTACTTTAAAAACTTTTAACCGGTTAAAAAAAAAGTTAATATTAATTGCAATAGCTTTATTAACTTTTAAATAATAAATTATATTAGCTTTAGCAAACTATACGCAAAAGTTTTGCTTTAAAAAAAGCTAATACTATATTAAACTAAGCTTTTTTTTAGTAATTAAAGCTTAAAACAAATGTTTAACTACTAATTAAAACTTAATAAACAATAGTATAAAGTTTAGCTTTATTTAGCTAACAGCTTAATAAGCTAATTAACTTTTAAAAAATAGTAATAAAGCTTAAAAGTTTTTATTAACCTGTTTTTTAGTAAATATTTTTTTAAAACAGCATTAAATATACAATTATAATACTACTTATTGTTTAAATATAGCATAAATAAAAAATCTAAGTTTAATAGCGCAAACTATAGCTATAGCGCACGTTTTTTAATTAGTTGCTAACATTATTAAAAAAAAGAAAAAAAAGCAATTTAATTAATACTAAAAAGTTAATTAAAAAAGTAAAAGCAAAAAAGAACATGCAAATTAAATAAAAGAGATTAAATACGCGAAGATCGCGTAAATGGGGTGGTTGGGTGGCCCGTGACCCCATGGCCCGTAGCCTACTAGGTCAACTTAGCCAGCAAGCAAACACTCAGTTGTGATATAGTATTAGAACTTCGGGATGATGATGATCAGTTTCATGTCTCAGCTTTCGCTACATAGCCTCCTTCGATAGTGAGTTACCTCAATTAACAAAAAATGTTAGTGTGGGGGATATAGTATGGAATGATTTGAAGTAATACTTGTATACAAGAACTTCAATATAGCGTATGGCAGTACGTTTTAGCTAATTTGATCCACTTGATCAATCTTTCCCCGCCGATTGATTTTTGCACAAATACCCACATCCTACATATACTAGTAGCTTAGGCGTTCAAGTTTTATCTCACTTCTACGAAAGTCGGTGAGATATATTGTGTTACATCACATCATGCCGCTCTTACGCCCTTCCACAGACACAGGTGGATCTGTCTCGTCGCCCCTCCTCAACATTCGGTATCTTTTCTTCTAGATGCTATCGTCTTATTCGTTCACCTCTCGAATCGATTGCGCTTGCTAATGATCGGAGAGTCCTACAGTACTGCTAGTGCGATCAATATGCTCAGTTAGTGTTGACTTGCAGCTGTTAGTCTTATGTTTTTGTCGGCATATGTGACCCGTCGGTAGACATATCATGCAAGTTCATCATCTGCCACAGGCCGATTCAAGGCAGAAGGGTAACTGGGCAATGAGCTCGGCATTCCTCTGCATTCATCAATATATGAGTAATTGTGAGTGACCAACATTGGTTCGTACATTTTCGCTAACAAAACCCATCACGCCTCCTTTCCCCCTCTGAACAGTCTCCTCACAGCTCTTGCCGTCATACGTGGATATTTGCATGTTTAGATTGTTCAAATGCCATGTTGCATCTTTTATGAACACTTTTCATTCGCTTAGTCTTTTGGCAATTTTCTACTGCGACTCTCATCCGATTATTGATAGACCTTCGCTCAATCATTGTTCAAAGTTCCTCCAGAGAAGTCAAGGATGGCAAAGCTGAGCGGTGTCCGAGGATTATTACTCCCTGTGGTTAGCAAAGACCCAGGTCCGCCTCCTGATGGTGGAACTCAAGCCTGGCTCCAGATCCTCGCTGGCCATCTGATCAATGCTATCACTTGGGGGTATTCTGCTTCCTTTGGCGTCTATCAACTCTATTATACAACTGTCTTATCCATTCCCGAATCTCAAATAGCATGGATAGGCTCCATCCAGATCTTTTTGGCCTTCTTCATCGGCACATTTTCTGGTCGCTCTGCTGATGCGGGGTACGCAAAACACGCTGCATTGCTTGGGTCAATACTTATTGTGCTCGGAACATTCTTTACCAGTCTGGCCAAAACTTATTGGCAGATCTTCCTCGCTCAGGGGATATGCACAGGTCTCGGTATGGGCATTCTATATATACCCGCGGTGGCGGTCGTCAGCTCTTATTGGAAGAAAAATAAGGTAACGGCGCTCGGGATGGCTGCATCTGGAAGCGGAACTGGTAGCATATTATTTACACTAGCTGTGCAGCGTCTTCAACCTACCCTCGGCTTTCCTCTCGCCGTCCAGGTACAAGGTTATATCGCTCTCACATTCGCCATTATCATCAACCTCTTACTGCGCCCACGTCTCCCACCACGTAAATCAGGTCCACTGATCGAGTGGCATGCTTTTACGGAGCCGGCTTACCTATTATTTACCATCGGAGTGTTCCTAATTTTCTGGGCTCTGTACTTCTGTTTCTTTTATATAAATACCTACGCCACCTCCATAATAGGTTTATCTCCCGAATCAGCAGTGAATCTGCTTGTAGTCATCAATGCTGTTGGTATCCCAGTTCGCCCCCTTCTCGGGCTTGCTGCCGATCATTACTTCGGTGCTCTGCCGACTTTGATCGTTTCCACTACATTGCTCGCTATATTGTTGTACATATGGCTCGTTATTCAGAACGTTACACAATTATACGTTTGGTCCGTATTTTACGGGCTGGCGACAGGGGCGACTCAAGGAAGTTAGTATTTGACTTGCTCTATTTTCTTCGGTCCACAAACACGGGCCATTTCTTTACACTTTCTGTTCACATACATTCACTCACAATTGCTAATCTATCGAATCGTAACAGTATTTGTGGGCGGTCTTGTGTCATTGACGGCAGATCCCAGCAAGATGGGCACGCGTTTCGGTATGGTTTGTTCCATACTCGGATTTGCAACGCTGGCAGGCCCACCACTGGCGGGTGCCCTGATAGAAAGTGAGAATGGCGGCTTCTCCAAAGCACAAATCTGGTCAGGGACAGTGACCATTGCCGGCGCGGCATTTCTCTGCGCAGCAAAATGGAGTCAATTGAGATTGACCAAGAAACACCAGAGCTTGAAGCATGATGCTAATCAGCAAGAAAAGGACTCTTCTGAAATGGTGGCAGACCAGGGTGTCATGAGCGTGTGAGAACACGATTGCATAAATCATCGAAACTCGGTGAATAGGTTGCTGTGCGGAAGCCATATAAAGGGAGTGAAAGACGAGCTGGTTCGTGGTGACTAGATGCTTGTAGGTCATAAACCTAGGTGTTGGCTCTAACATACTTAAATTCATAATAGGGGCTATAGTACGATACGTGTGTTGAGCTACTATTTCGCCCCGGGTACCTGTCGGGACTCCACTTCCGTCGCCGGCTAGATAGAGCAGTAGCAGTGCTAACTCGAAAATAAATGGGACGCGGTTGAGTCGGTTGGCCCCACCTACCGTGATCGACGACGGATACAACCGTGAGGGCTTGATATTGTTAGCGTTGCGCCAGGCATTCGCATCTTAAACGACACTGCCTGATTGGGTGAACCCTTGTTATTTGTGTTCCTCTCACAAATTTCTTGGCAACATACAGAAAGAAAGTGAAATAGGGTTATCTAAGCTTCTAATCAGTAAAACTGCGGTACCCCCTCAATCCTTAGAGCGCCCCTCTCCTTCCCCTATTTTCTTACTTTCCCCTATTTTATTCTTTTCCTCTTGAAGGTACCACACCATTCACAGCCGTCTCACGCCGATAACTATGCCTCAAAGTCCTCGTCTTGCTGCGTTTCTCCGTCCTTGTGGCATGATATGGTTCTCTATTTGCTGCAAGTCTTCGTCACCCACCGCTTCCACTGCTCTACTAATTCTCCCTCCCCTGTAGTGCACTGGGAAGCTTTCAAAGAAGCGGTTCACCAAGATGGTCTGGGAGCACTTGCGCGCCTCTCGCAGATCCGAGATGCCGCTATATCAAAGTTGTTCTGTACAACCTGTAACTTAGCTGCCATCTCTGCCCCTAACCCATCTACAGACTGACCATTCTGCATAGCTAACGGTTTTATCGCTTTCGAGGACACAACCATTGTTCCCTCGCTCGTACAAGCCGCTAGCGGTGTTGTTCTCGAACTAGGTCCTGGCTCAGGCAATCAGATTCATCGTTTTGATACTTCTATTATCAGCTGTATTTATGGTGTTGAACCTAACCCACAATATAAACACGAGATAAATGCCAAGTTGGAGAAGCATAACCTGCGGGAAAAGTACAAGCTTATAGCTTCCAGAGTCGAAGATAGCGATGTTTTAAGAGAGGAAGGAATAACCGAAGGGAGTTTGGATAGCGTGTTATGCATCCAGGTCCTGTGTGCGGTACAGGATCCAAAAACCGTGATGAAGGAGGTGTGGAAGCTACTGAAACCTGGAGGCAAATTCATATTCTGGGAACACGGATGGAGCAAAAACCATTTGACAGTTGCAGAGCAAGGTATGTCTTTGCTAACCTTTCCAGTCTAGGTGGACTCAATCATGGATATTTCCGTTGTAGGAACTGAAGAAGTGGTGCCGACGGGCTAACATGAAGAAAGCCTTTTTGAATCCTGCTTGGAGCACATTTCTCGGATGCCACATGACCCGGAACGTATTGGGGGACATTCTCAACAGTGGAGAGTGGGAAAACCCGGACGATATCGAAGCGCCTGAGGATCCATTCAGTTGTCTGCCTCGAATTCAGGGTGTGCTTGTCAAGAAGGCTTAATTCGACCCTTGTTGGAGCAAATCTTTCGATTGTCTCGATACAATTCGGAATTGGAAATAGATTCTGTTATGGCGAGTTGTATTCAGAGTCTTGGGAGTTGTCACATGAACCCAAGGGGCTGTGACCACCCGAAACCCTCGGGCCAGGAATCCAATATCATGTATATAATCATATAGAGACCAAGGTTGCCGCCGGGCTCCAAGGGAATGACTAGACCTTATGGCCCCCTTGACGCCCTAGATGATTATTGCAATTTGAACACTCTTCCAAGCCCTTGTTAAAATAGGGTTATACATCATCGCTTACACTAAAGAGTTTGTTTATTTTGCTTCCGACGACTTGGTCCGGAGGTTTCCTCAGGAGACCAACATCTCTCCTGTCGCCGCTCGAGGGAACTGAGGATGGAGCCAGTGTGAAAAATATGCGTGTGCAAATTTGTACAAGTATTAGAAAAGTGAAGTACTTGGAGGTACCAAAACCGATCTGGCATCTGACTTCTGGCTAATATCTTTCCCAGCCGATACACATTAAGGCGCGCTTAATCTTCACCTCCTAGCTGAAGTGTTAAGTTCTTATCGAAGCTAGTCTTTGAAACTATTTCATCATCCCACCCTGAAGCTTGTGCAGTTTCGTTAAGTTCGTCGGTGACGATGGCAATGTTAGAGATCATTTATGACTCAAGAAACTTTGAGAATACTTCTCTCCTCTGATGTCCAGTGCGGCGTATTTTCTTCTGGGGATTAGATCCATTCTTCTGCCGTGGTAGCCTATAGTGGGACTATGAATCTTTGTGATGGCAAGAGAAAAGAGATCTCAATATAGGAGGTAGGCAGCAAGTCAGATTGATATTAGCCTTGTAACTATAGTATAGACGTATAATTTGTATGTAGGGCTTCTTAATAGTACTACCTACATCTCTGTGGTGCATCCTACACTGTTAGGGATCTGCGAGATGGAGCCCGCTAGAGTGAAGTAGCCATATTCTTCGATTTTCCTTGGATTTAGGTCTTTAATAGATCTGTCGCCATCGCCGCGTTACTCGCCATTTATAAAAATGGTACAGAAGTAGTCTCCGAGAGAAATATGGTAGCTAATCATGGC
This sequence comes from Xylaria castorea, assembly GCA_022495115.1. Taxonomy (NCBI): domain Eukaryota; kingdom Fungi; phylum Ascomycota; class Sordariomycetes; order Xylariales; family Xylariaceae; genus Xylaria; species Xylaria castorea. The sequence continues at coordinate 138,713 of MU382702.1, read as the reverse complement.
CTCCTATATCAGCTCACAATCGGTGCCAGATACCGCAGACATAGGATCAGTGTTTATACTACGATGCTCGCATGGAGTTCGCACATGCATACATGGTAAACTGCTAGGAACTATCACGGGTTGGGGGAGCTATGAATAAGTAGCGTGGCATAGTATGGTGTACTAAACTATCGTCATGGCCTACACCGTCCGGTTGACATTTTCAATCTTATTGTTATCATTGCTCTCCATGCTGGCCAACACTGCCCAGACATCCCGTTCGCCTTTCTATAAAGTCCGTGCGGTGGGAAGCTTCTATCAAAAGCTAAGCTTTTCAGTCGAATTTAATTGTCTTCGGATAATCCATAGAGCTGGGTGACTGCTGGTTCTGATTATTTCTAGGGTATTCAACACATTAATTCAAGCTTAAACAAGTAAGAGCGACTTTTACCTACTGCTGGAACTGAGACCCAATACCGAACAAGTCAGCATCTTGCTGTTTCTTGGCTTTCTTACGAACTTCTTCTTTGGATTTCTCGCATTGGCACTTCAATTTTGCCGCATCTTGTGAGGCGCCAGTAATTGAAGATCCTGTAATCATATCTTCATGTTAGCGGTCTTCGGTCAGTGCGTTTTTGGATATGGTAGAGACACAAACCCGTGTTATCCATTGTGTAGAGATTCAAGTGCTATAAGAGCTCGCAATATGTAAAAAGAGCTTTGGTAGAGTTTGCAGAGCCCAGGAAGATTTTGGCTTGAAGAAGCAGCTTGATATCATCTTTCATCTTTCAAGTTGACCAAGGAGGCAGGCACTAGTTAAATATTATTCTCCTGGCCTCGGAACTCATGCCGCCGCCATTCGAGAATGAATTTTGATGCAGCCATGTTGCCCCAGATGTAAATCTCTGGTTCTGGTGTTAACCAATAGCAAGGGCCAGCACCTTCGGTGTGTTTTTGAAGCATTGTGGCGACAGGCTGTAAAATACGTGAAGCTTAAGAGTATACATCATAGTTGCTTATGGTTTTGGAACCGTCCAATAAAGGGACATCAAGGTCAATTGGGTAACAAGCTCATAAGAAAGGGGCACGGGTAGGTGTGGAAGCCTTAGGGATAACCACTAAGGTTTTGGTAGCATCCAATCATAAGCTCGCCACAAAACTAGCCAACGAGCTATGTTACATACAAATGTCGAAGTGTTGGTTTGGAAGCCTCCAGGACTAAAGGTTCCAGCATCTGAAATTAAAGTCCTCTGTTCCAAGGTTGTTGGCAACTTGGAATCTTGTACCTTTTTGACCCAAGAGCCATGACCTAACCAGGTGGCTCGTTGGTTGGCGGTGACATGTTTTATGAAAAGTTTGTAAGATACAAAAATATTAAAAGGTTGTCTGCTATATATGTCTATAAGCAAATAATTTGCTGATGTAAGTAGTTTATTTACAAAATACGTTATACGCTTTTTCTTTCTTTATGATAGTTATTTATAACTAATGAGGCCTGATTTAATTGCTAACCCCCCCTTCAAGTTTTATGACTCAAGGTATAAGGGGCCCAGTCGGCCGCACGGCTTAAAGGAGTTTTTGTGATCTCATGAGCCCGCAACGCCGCCGGGACTTCCCAAGATAAGTCCTTCAGGCGTTGTCCCGATGGAGCCTGTAGAAGTTGGACGAGGACGAGTTCGAAGTGCTCCATGAGACTTTGGATCACGACCTGATCGAAAGAGCGGCTATCGTAGGTAAGGTCCATGGCGACGACGTTGTCCGGGCCGCCGCACGTGAACGACAGCGAGATCTCGATGCATTCCCCCTTCACGGGCACCCTGTGTGATCTATCGGAAATGACGGGTTCCGGGGAAGAAGAAGAGTCATCGCGGAACTGGGCAGGATGGGCGACATAGCGAGTCTGACTGTCCATGCCTCGGTTGGCGTCGGCGCTGCATTCCCGAATGAAATCTGGGTGGGCGTACTGGAATCGACGCGCTCGGTTCAGCCGGTCGTTGGTGTCGAGCAGGAAGTCCTTCACCTCGGCGCTGGTGTCTAGCTTGATCCTGAACGGGAACGCAGTGGCTACCAGTCCGATCACGTTCTCGATGCCGTCGACTGGAGAATCCCTGCCGAGCTGCAGCAGCGACACCACGGCGTCGTTGGACTTTGTCTGATGGCCGATCACCAAGCCCCAGGCGGCGAGGATCGCGGTGGGCAGGGAGACAGCTATCTTGAACGGTGGGGGACGGAATTCGCGATGCCAGTGGAAATCCACGAGAGGATCCTCAAGGGCCTCGCAGAGAGGCTTGCAGTCAATGTCTTGGAAGTATTCGGTCCAGAATGCTCTTGACTCGGCGGCATCCGAGGCAAGGGTGTGTCGAACCAGTTCACTGTAATTGCCTTGCGGATCGGGAATTTTTCCTGTCGAATAGACCCAATCAACCTGGTACAGGAAGGTAGAAACTGACCATCCATCAAAGATGGCGTGGTTACTAGTCCAAACAAAGGACGAAAGTCCGGTCTTCTCGTCAATCACCAGTGCAAAGCGATTCAGCTCGTCTCCTGCCATCATTGTTGGAGATGCATGCGCGTCCCAGACTGAGGAAAGGCTTCCTGTCATTAACCATTCAACGGGCTGATCGACGACGACCTGGAGCCATGTCCGTTTGATCTCGACGAGTCTGGCGCGGAGTGAATGGTGGGACGCGACGATAGACTCGATCGCCCGACGGAAAATGTCAAGATCGACATCTGATCGGAGGGGGAATACAGCCTGAAATACACATTGGCCGGGAAACCGTATGGCGTGCATGATGAAGTGCTCCTGATAGGGAAGGCATGGGTAGATGTCCTCGATGCTATTCGGGGCCACACCACACAGTTGACTGCACTCTTGCACAATGTCGGTCCGGCTCCCCAGATGAGAGACGAGACTGAACGGTTGGTATGCAGACAGCGCGTGAGCGAACGGAGAAGACGATATCAACTGCGCCATATCTTTCAGGACCGGATTTCCGTGTATCGCAGCAGCAGTCAGTTGAAGACGCTTGCGTCGAGCGAGTGAGGCCAGGCGGATGGCCGCCAGGGAATCTCCTCCCAGGTCGAAGAAGTTGGCGTAGGCGCTGACGCGGTCCAACTTCCTCTGGATGCTCTCTTCCCAGAGCTGTAGAAGCGAAGCCTCGGCATCATCCAACTCAGGCGACTCCAGGGTCTCTTCCTGGAAACGCATGCCCGACAGACGGGAAGCTATCTCGCGTCGATTTACCTTTCCGTTGATGTTCAAGGGGATCGGGTCCAAGGCAAAAAATGCTTTGGGCATCATGTACACAGGAAGCACGCGAGCCAGCTGTTCTTTGAGTGTCGAGGGCCAGAAACGTTTTTCTCCCCACCACATCGTCCCAGCCTTTTCGTGGTCGGTGGCGAGATCGACAATGCGGATTGCGTCGACGCCCGAGCTCGAGGTGTATATGGCGGTCTTCTCGGCTATGCACGCCGTGAGCATCCCATTCGGATTACCATCTGGGGATATCATCTGCACAGTCGATGTATAGGATTCTGGCAGTAATCTGCGAAGCTGGGACTCAATCTCGCCGAGCTCCGTGCGCTGGCCGTTGATCTTGACTTGCAAGTCTTTTCGGCCAATGAAGGATATACTGCCGTCGGATTCGTAGCAGACGAGATCACCTGTCCTGAAAACTCTGGGGTTCGCATTCTGCCTGATCGCCCGCAGCCACTTGGGCACCTCAATGAAGCCGTTAGCAGAGCCGCCCGGTCGAAGATAACCCCTGCTAAGACAAGGCCCTTCAACCATGAGCTCTCCTGGCGCGCCTATTGGTGCCAGCTTCTCGGGATTCACGGGGTCAAGAAGCCACAGGTTAGCCGCCACTGAGAAGCCAATGTTTCTCGGATTATCGCCGGGCTTGACGTTGTTGTTGATGGCGCACTTGATGCATGTCTCGCTGGGACCGTAACCATTCATCAGCTTCACCCGATCCCCCCACAACGAAACGAACTCGTTCGTCATCGGCTCGCCGGAGGAAACTAGGGTTTCCAAGCTCGAAGCTTCGGAGGGGTCTATAGTCGCGGCGAACGATGGGGTCAGGTTCGCAAAGTTAACCTGATGCTGCTTGACGTAGAGACCGATGCCTTCGCGCATCTCCGTGGTGGATGGGATGCAGACACAACCGCCGAACATCAGAGTCGTCATGATGTCCTCGATGCTTGGGTCGAAACCGTACGACGCGAATTGCAAGACTCGCGAGCTTCCGTCGCGACCCAGAATTGGAGCGCGCGCTCGTGCTCCCGTGCAGTACGAGCCGTGTTCGACAACGAAGCCTTTGGGGCGTCCCGTCGACCCGGATGTGAACATAGCATAAGCCGCGTTGTGGGAGTTAGAGTGTCTGACGTAAGGATCCAGGGGGTCACCGAGAGGTCGGAAACTTGACTCATCAATAGAGATGACCTCGATGTCTTCGAAAAATGCCAACCGGCCTGAGTGCGCACTCGATGTGACGGCTACTCTCGCATCCAGATCCTCTAAAATCATGCTCAGGCGGGTGTCCGGGTGAGCCGGGTCCAGCGGCACGAACGCACCACCAGCCTTGAGAATCCCGAGCATGGCAACTATGGCCCATTTTGACTTCTCGAAACACAGAGGGACGAAGATCTCCGGGCCGACGCCTCGCTGCGAGAGTCGCCAGGCTAATTGGTCTGAAAGGCATTCGAGCTCCTCGTAGGTCATGTCGCCATCCCATGCCTCCAGGGCTCGCTTATTGGGTTGTTGCCTCGCCGCGCTTGTGACGAGGTCGTGAATGAAGCTGTCTGCTCTTTCGTGGACGACCGAGTTGAGCTTCAAGATTTGCGACCAGTCTTCTGGGCTGCAGAAGTCCAGATCAGAGACTTTGTTCGTTGCCGGTGCGTTTCCTAGCGCACCGATTAGGTGGCTATACTGCTGCAGCATTCGGGTTACTTCGACATTGCTGAGCAGGTGCGAGTCATAACGCGCAGTGATTTCGTCACCGTTTCGGCCAACTCGAACGGTCACGGTCAGAGGCGTACCGTAGACGGTCGGCGATTCGGACTGGAATTTGGCAACGCTGTCGGCAGCCGCGGCCTCCAGGGTCTCGAACTCGGGCGTCTGGATGATGATTGTGGTCCGAAATCCGCATCCCCGGCGTTCGTCGGGCCCGAGGCGAGCAATATTCGGCAGTCCATAATGCTCGTTCCCCATGATACCATCGTATCTTGCCTTCACACTAGCAAGCAAGGAGGCGACAGGCTGTTCGAGCTCGAAGTCAAATCTGAGTGGTACGGTTGTGAGGGTCGGACCGCATAAGTCATTGATGCCATCGAGGTCGGCATTCCTGCCGCTCAGTGTATATCCAAAAACGACGTCAGTGGTGTTCTCGTATTTTCCGAGTAACAGACCCCATGCTACCTGGCAGAGCGTCGCCAAGGTGGATGCCGAGGTTCCCTGGGCAGGGAGCTTCGTGGCCACTGTGCATGTGCTGTCGTCAAGTACCTGATATGATCTTTTGGGAAGTCGTGGAAACGATGGCTCAGGAGACCCCAGTAACGCTGTACGCCAAAAACTCGAGCAGGCCTCTTCGTTCGTATCCTGCAGAAACTTGACATAAATGTTGAAGTCTGACACAGGTCGAGGAATCATTCGCACTCTATAGGCCTGCTCGACAAGACTGATAGTGTTCGTCAAGGACCAACCGTCATATAGAGCATGATGCATTGTCAAAGAGAGCTCGTGGCGCTCGCCGTTCAGTCCCTGTGCCAGACAGAATCTCGCAAGAGTGCTGCCCAGCTGCATGGCGTGTGCTGTCGGTGCTTTGCCATCTACCAATTCTGGTATCGGCAGAGGTTGGTGCGACCATGAGATTTTTTCATTCACGACCACTTGAAGATAATCCCCAGTGTCGCTCAAAATGATTCTGGTCCTCAGGATGGGTAGTGCTCGGTGCGCCATCTCCCAGGCTGCCCGGTACATGGATAAATCCACTGAGGCTCGCAATGAATATGTAAAAGTGCTGATATAACATGTGGGCTCTCTAGCAAATATCGCCATTATACCGGATTGGAACGGAGTGCATGGGTACAAGTCATGAATTTGGTCCCGGGGTATGTCACAAGAGGAAGAAGCATGTGTGATGAGCAAATCTCGGTCTCCAGTAACCAGGGAGAATGGCTCTACAGTTTGAGCAGCTTGCTTATGGCCACTTTGGATCTGGTGTGCCATATCCAGTAGTTCGGGGTGTTTGAGGATCGAAGCCGCCGAAAGATCTAAGCCAGAAGACCGCAGCGAGTTGGCCAGGCGCATGGCGACGATTGAATCTCCACCAAGACTGAGAAAGTGGCTTGCGCGATGTAGATGGGACTCGTCGATCTTTAAGACTTGTGCCCATGCGCCTCTCAATCTCTTATACTCATCGGTTAGTTGCGACTCGGACTCCTGGTTAGGTGGCTCCTGGCCTGTCCTAGATAATGCAACCACGGCGAGTTCGTTGGGCGAAATCGCCTCCGCGGCCCGGCGCAATGCTTGTCTGTCAAGCTTCAATGACAGTTGATACGGCATGTGCCGCACGTGTAAGTAGACGGTAGGAATCATGTATGCCGGAAGCACGGTTTCCAACGAATCGGCCGCTACGCGAAGTGCTGTGGCGGTCTCTTCATCAAAAAGGATGATCTCTGTAGCTGCCCCTGCTGCCCTTTGGGAGCTGTCTCCTCGGTCTTGGCTAATAAATGCCACCAATGTGGCACCTGACTCTTGACTGATGACATCGACTGCAACCTGTTGAGTATTTGATAGCTTGTTTTTTAAGTTGGACTCAATGTCGCCCAGCTCAACGCGCAGACCTCGTATCTTAATCTGCGTGTCTTTCCGCCGGCAATAGTGTAAAGTGCCATCCGGGTTTTGGATGGCGAGATCTCCAGTGAGGTAGCATCTGCTCCAGTGGCTGGAGTCGTGCGGAGTGGCCAAACTGGGCGGTGTGCTGATGACGACGAGCCCGGTGCGATCTGGATCAGCTAGATACTCTCTTAGAAGCGTTGGACCTTGGATCATGATTTCACCGACTTCGCCTGCTGGCATCAACTGCTGCGGGTTCTCGGGGTCAACAATCCAGCCACGGCATGCGACGAAATGGCCGATCGTCAGAGGCGATTCCTCGGCAGATCTCCATTCATGCAAGGCGCTGAAAACACAGGTCTCGGTCGGTCCCCAGCCGTTCAGGAGGCGCGGAACTTTGCCGAACCAGAGGTCAAATGTGTCGCTACTGACCGCTTCGCCGACCAATGCAACCAGCTCGAGGCTGGGAAAGTCCGAAGGGCGGAGCAAACCTGCGAATGTCGGAGTGAACAATGCCCAGTTCGTCTGGGATTGCCGAACGAAGGCGCTGAGTTCAGAGACGTCCATGCGCATGCTGTCGGACGGCATACACACGCATGCGCCAGTTATTAATGCAGCAATGATCTCGCCTATAGACGCGTCGAAGGCGAAGGAAGAGAACTGCAAGATTCGGACCTCTGGCGTCATCTTGAGCCTCTTGCTGATAGCTCTCTGGCTGGTACAGACGGCACCATGCTCCATCACTATGCCTTTGGGCGTACCAGTCGAGCCTGATGTGAAGAGAACATAAGCAGCATCAACAGCCGATACTTGCACAGGAGGCGTGCGGTCGGCCTCGGCCCTCTTGGTTGCTAGTTGAGTATCGAATGCCTGCGAAACCTCGATGGCGTGCAACCCAAGCTCCTGACATGCGGCGACATTGGCGGGCGATGTCAAAGCGACCGTCGCCCGCGTTTGCTGGACGATGTGCTGCTTGCGCTGACTTGGATGTGATGGATCGAGGGGAACCCAAGCTGCACCGGCCTTGTTGATACCCAAGATGGCAACGACGTACCAGCCGGTCTTCTCGAAGCACGTATGAACCAGAGATCCCCTCGTTACATGTACTTCTTGGGTCAAGTAGTGAGCTAGTCGATTCGCAGCCTGTTCCAGTTGATCGTATGTGAAGCTAACATCCCACGCGTAAAGAGCTGGGGCGCTTGGCCGCTGTAGAGCTTGCCATTCGAACAAACGATGCACGCAATCCTCGATGATCTCGAGGCTCTCACCATTCCCATGACTTGCCTGTCAAAGATCTCCTGTTAGCGGGATCCTTTGCGTGCGATCTATCATTGTTACTGACATCAGATGGGGCGCTGGACTCAACATGATAGTTCACGGTCTTCACGTCGAACTCCATTTCGCCATTGACTATTTCTTTACCTGCCATACGACAAAGGTCATTAGCTAAGAGATGCAAGGGCAAGACATTCGAAGTATATAGAGTTCTGACACTCTACGCCGCCTCCCTACATGGCGATTGCCCTATCCACCCCCCTGTGACGGAACAACAGCTTACAAAAGTGCCCTATTGTGCCCATTGTCGGGCTTAATTGGGCATAATGGGCTGAGCACCGAATGAGCTCTGGACACAGGGGGTTACTGCGGTCAGCGGAGGTGATACTACCCTTGGCCGCCCTACGCGTGACTGGCCGCATGTGAGGCGTGATAGTATCCGAACGCCAAGGATTGCCTCATGCTGTAAGCCGTACATACCGTGTTAGGCTTGGCCGCATTGGCTGTGCCGCTTGGAGAGCCTTTGAAGGGGTTGATGAATGACAGCCCGCTAAGCGCTGTAAGTTGGAGCACTTGTCATCAAAGTAGACAGTGCGATGGGATACATGTCTGGCGAAGGGCGTGACAGGCAGCATATCACGCAAGGCGACATGCATTCTTGATTTTTTACAGACCTTCCCTCTAGCACTTAAAAATATCTGCAGTCCATCTCTTCTGTTGCCCAATACGAGTCCTTCAGGTAAACATGTCGGCTGAGAGAGGGCTCGCCGGCATCGCAGACCTGCCCCTCGGGGTCGACCGCATACCTTTCCGCGTCTATTTTGCTATTATCGTGAACGTTGCTGAGCGGTTCTCATACTACGGCCTCACCATTCCATTCCGTAAGGCAAACCATATCGGCGCGAATGAGGTGTCCGAGCTGGGTAGCTTCAGGTCGCTGACTTTTGATCAATCGACTTTAGAGAACTATGTACAGAACGCGTACAATGCTGGCGCTCACGAGCGTCCGGGTGTCCTCGGACTCGGTCAAACTGCCGCAACAGCCATCAATAACGCATTCTTCACCTTGCAAACTATCGCGGCCCTTGCCGGCGCCGTGCTAGCTGATGGCTGGCTGGGTCGCTATAACCTCTTGCTGATAACCTCTTTGTCAGTCACCCTCATCAAATTGTCTTTCCTTGACTGACCTGGGTTAGTGTGTACTTGGTCGGCACGCTACTTCTGGTGTTGACTTCGATCCCCACAGCAATCGAGCACGGAGCTGCGCCAGCTGGTTTCGCCATTTCCCTCGTGCTCATTGCCGCTGGCTCGGGCGGATTCCAATCTACCGTCAGCGCTTTCATTGGTAATATAAACCCCATCCTGGTTTCTCTGGAGCGGCATCGGCTGACGACGAATCCGCAATCGAAGGTGATCAGTATGTCGGAAATGGAAGAAACCCCGTAACCAAGAAGAACGGCGAGGTCTACATGCCCGATCGGGATCTCACTCTGCAGTACATCTACAACTTAAATTACTGGTAGGTTCGAGCGCTGGTCCTTTTCCCCAGTTTCCACGGCGGTTATCTGACCCTGATGCCGTGATTAATTAGGGGACTCAACATTGGTGCTATATCAGGCATCGCCTCGACTTTCCTCGAGCTGCACTATGGATTCTGGACTGCGTTTTTGCTTCCCCTCTCTGGGCTGTGGATTGCTCCTGTGACACTTCTCTTCGGCCGCAAGTCATTCAGTAAGAGAAGAATCAAACCCGAGCTCATGGGCTTGGAAGCTGATACTTAAGTTGCAGTCTACGAACGCCCTAAAGAGAATGCCCTGGCTGGGAAAAGAAGGGCTTTCTCACGACTATTCGCCCAACGCTTTGGACGGAAGCCAAAAGTCTCACATGGGTCAGGACTAGGGCCGATTTCGAGTCCTGGGGACGACGAAGATGAGGGAGATATCAAACAAGCGCTTTACGTCTGTCGAGTCCTGTAAGTCTAGACTGTCAAAGCGGCCTATTGCCATACACGTAATCTGAAATCATACTGACGCATTCACATGACAGTCTCATCTTCATCCTCGTCTACGTTTGCGTGGGACAGAGCAGCAACAACTTCATCGCTCAAGCCGGACAGATGCAGACGCACGGATTGCCGAATGATTTGATCTGGTACTTCAACCCCATCCTCGTCGTGGTGCTTCTGCCTTTCGTTCAGTGGCTACGTCAAATAGTGCTTAATCATCTCCATATCCGCTTTGGGCCGATGATGCGGATGATCGTCGGCTGCTTCTTCTTTGCGCTGTCCATGGCATATGCCGCCATAGTCCAGCAGCTCATTTACAACTCGGGGCCCTGCTACAATTTCCCAACCCAGTGTGATGCTGCCGCCGGGGGTCCGAACAACATTAGCGTGTGGGTTCAGTTCCCGGTGTATGTCTTTATCGCGCTGGCAGAGATCCTGGCAATCACGACGGCATACAAGTTCGCCTACGACAAAGCGCCAGAATCGATGAAGTCTCTGGTCCAAGGCGTGCTCCTCGCAATGCAGGGCATTGGTGCTCTGCTCGACTTGGCCATCTCCCCAACCGCCCAAAATCCCAAACTCGTCATCATGTACGCCACCCTCGCCGCCATCATGTTCGCTGCCATGTCAGTCTTCGCAGTGCTCTATTGGAAGGATGACCGTGTCGTGACCGTTGATGACCCAATTCTTGAAGTTCCGGAAGCGCAAAAGGAGAAACCGCAGTAGATGATTAGATTAGATAGAGATTAACCCACATCGCCGCCGGGGAATGCGAGGTGTTGACCATTATCGATCCAAGATTATATGTCACATAATAGATTTGAGCAAATAGTTGATTTGAGCAAATAGTTGATTTGAGGAATACCTCCTCTGCGACTGATGTGTACTGTCCTTTTCAGCACACTGATGATGGGTGAATACAGGGTGTCATTATAGTCTTTGGTGTTTGGCCGTTAAGAGACGAGCTCTAAATCCATGCTTGCTTTACTCTATATTGATGTGAGACCTCGAATGTTGATATCGTCGTGATTTCCTCCCGCAACCCGCCCCTTTTTAATTCTCCTTTCCCACTCTTGTATATGAAGCTCGAATATCGCCAAGAAGGCAATCGAAAATAAAAAAGGCTCCGTAATCGGTTTTCCTTAGTTACCCACTGCCCAGCTGTAATAATAGCCTGTGAATACTATTTAAAGGGGTATTAACGACCGTCCAATGCAAGCTATCTGAGTTTTCTTTAAAGCCTCATCACTTCCGTTTGCCTCGATCAACTAAGTCTGTCGCAATACAACCAATCTTCGAATCCCCGACGGGCCCCAGAACAGCATGTCTCTAAAGCCATCTAGTCCACAAGCGATCCCGCCGTTGGTCAGCCGGATTATCGAGAGTACCAAGAAATGCACGGAGACCAACGGAACCCTGTCATTCGACTCGGAACAGGCCCGTCGCGACCTCGTAGCCGCGGCGAAGCAGCTGCTGTTCGCTGCTCGTAGTCCAGAAGAGAACATTTTTGCCATTGCCCAGCAGGTGAGTTCTCATGCCGTCCACACTCGGCTTACTGTCTCGTATCTGATAGTGTGCATGTTTATTATTGTTCGTCCAGCCGGCCCAAAATGCAGCACTGCGCTGCGCAATCGCACTAGGTGTCCCGGATGCCTTGCCAGTCAACGGAGACTCACGCAGCCTAGACGAACTCTCTCAAGCGCTAGGAGCCGAAAAGACGCTGTTAGGTGCGTCCATGATCGATTGATACTTGCTTTCCCTCTGTGCTGACCAGGTGCATGGGTTATTGAAAAACAAAAGGCCGTATTCTGCGAGCCTGTGCCTCCACCTCGCTTCTAAGCGAGACGTCAGAGCTCTGTTACGCCCACAACGCCGTCTCGCGCGTGCTGCTATCCCCCGCTAACAGGGCCCTCGTCACGCTCATGTACGACTACAACGGTCGCGCGGTCATCGCCCTGCCGGAATTCCTGCAGGCGCGCAAGTGGCAAGATGTCGGATCGTACCGAGATTGCGCCTTCATGCTGGGTTCTCACACCGCCCTGCCGATGTGGGAGTATCGCGACCAAGACGCGACCTGTCGTGAGACGTTCGATTTGGGCATGCAGAGTGAGATTGTGGCGGCCATGGCGGTGGGGAAGGCGGTTGGATCATTCCCCTTTGGTCAGGAACTCGCGACGGCGGCGTCGGATGGGGAGGGGACGCTGACGATTGTGGACCTAGGCGGTGGTTACGGCCAAGCGCTTCAGGACATTCGTGCTGACCATGCCGAGCTGTCCAGCGCGCGGTTCGTCTTGATGGATGTGGAGGCCGTGATACAGGGTGCATTAGCGGCCGGGTTGCCAGAATGGATCGAGACAGTGTCAGGGTCGTTCTTCGAACCCCTGCCCGCCCAAATCAGCAGCAGGTCTCCCCGCTTTCCCTGCGACCGCGTTCTCGTTCCTTTCAGCTAATGATGAGGGTAATAGGTGCCCACGTTTACTACCTCCGGCGCTGTCTACACAATTGGCATGATGCTGCAAGCAGGATAATCCTAGGCAGAGTTGCGGACGCTATGGATGCCACGCGGTCGCGTCTGCTGATTACGGACATGGTAGTCGACAATACCGATGCGGTGGAAGAGATGGCCTGGGAGGACTTGAACATGATGACAATTGGCGGGATTGAACGCACGGAGCGGCAGTGGCGTGCTCTCCTCGACGACTGTGGATTCCGTATTCATAAAATCTGGCGCCAAAGTCCGACTGAGCATGCCACGATCGACGCGAGGTTGAAGTGAGAGCCGAGAGTCACAAGATAAGATGATGATACGAGGTGGACGGACCGACTTATAAAAAAATCGCCGCTTTCGGCCCTTCATAGCTCAATAGCGTGTAAATTAAGTCTCTATCATTTCAATTAAACTTGGGCCACAACGTTTATCGCAATGTCCATGAAAATTGCCCCTTCTCAGGCGAACACTCGCATCAACCTCCTCATGTCCCAGAACTGGCTCGTGAACGCTGATGGGACGGCTCTCGAAGCGATTTTCCACTTCAAAACTTTCAAAAAGGCATGGGTAATTGGCTACGCTCTCTTCTTAGCTGCTTGCCACTAACAGCAGATTGTGATTGCACCTCCTAGGAGTTCATGGGCCTCATTGCCGCCAAAGCGGCCGAACAACGGCATCACCCCGAATGGGCCAATGCATGTGTCCCTCCCGCCTGTTTTCTCTTTCGCATTCGCACTCGTTCTCGTTCTCGTTCTTATCACTGATATTGGGTATCTAACCGTGCTGTAGGGTTACAACAGAGTCTTCATTAGATGGACTACACATGACGTAGGCGGCATCTCGGAGAAGGACCTTGACATGGCCGAAGCCTGCCACGAACACGCAACAAACCTCGGTGGCGTGATAATGGAAAACGTTGACGGGACTAAATTGGATAATGATAGGGTTGCCCTGAAGGACCTGGCAGGAAGGCTTTGTACCTAGCCCAACACCAACCAACAACACCTAATACGAATAAGCGTTGGTTTTTTTCGGAGTATTAGAGGAAATGGGATGAGTATGCCGAGGTACCTAGTCGGTAGCCCTGGTACTGACCATCAACACGTCTATCAGTCAGATTCGTTTAGTAACTTGTAAATCATCATCATTGTTACTCCGAGGCACTTCAGATTGATAACGACTCCGATCAGTTGCAGTGTTGACCCGATTTGTAGCACGCGACCGCATGTGAGGTTCTGTTCTGCAGAAGTACGGCGCGTTGCGTATACAATCCATGTTCATCATGTCACTGTCATGTTGCCATGCACTCGCCGAAGCTTGAACGGGAACGACAACCCTCCAGTCACCACCCCCTTCGTGTTGCGGATGACCCCGCGGTGGTGGACCTCAAGGCACTGCCAGATCTCTCTAGTCCCGATCTGCAGCTGCTCCAGGATCTCCACTGCGGTCGCGTCCATGATGCCGTAGTTTCCGTCTTCTATTTTCAAGGCGATGCCGATCCCGCCCTGGGCCCCCAGGCGGCGCGTGTCGGCAGACGAGCGGACGGCGATGGCGTAGCAGCCGTCGCCTCCGCCTTTGCCGACAAGAGCCCCTGCGTAAGCCTGTCCCAGAGCGGTGCAGAAACGATCGTCCCCGGCAACATGCTCGGGGTATTGAACCATGGCGCTGTAGATTCGCGCCATTGCTCGTGCACGTGGACGCGTCTGCCCGCTATCATTGCTCGCGTCGGCGTCAGCTGCTGCAGCGAAGGCGGCATAGGCGTTGGCTAATGACGACAGCGGCATGGCCGGCGTGTATATGTTGCAGCTATCCATGACCCATTTGATGTCGGAGCCGGCGACATCTTCCATAATCGACTGGATTTTCTTCTGGGCGGGGTGATCCAGCAGATGATAGCCAGCAATGTTAGCGCCACTGGCCTTTGCAGTGGCCATGACGCCGATGTGGTTGCCAGAGCAGGCATTGTCGACCGGGGATGGTTCGTGTCCGCTTCGAATCCAGGCTCGCATCACGGCGGGAGAAACTGAAGGATGACCTCCACACTGGAGATCGCTCTCGTCGACCTGTAGCTTTTGCAACATGGTCCTGGCTCGCTCGACATGCCTTGGCTCGCTATTGTGGCTGCCGCACATAAGCGCGAGGTCGGCTTCTTCGAAGCCAAACGTCTCCATCGCCCCAGATTCTATAGCGGCCACGGCCTGCATTGGCTTGGCCGCCGAGCGTACCGTAGTCATGCGGGACGGGTCCCCTAGGACGTAGAGGCGCTGACCGGTGCTGTCAACCACGACCGCATGGACTAGGTGTCGGTTCTCCACGATGCCGTCGCGGTTGCTGACCACAAAGTCGCCATCCAGGATGTGATGAGTCACCTCCATGCTGTCAGCTATGCGTCCGTTTGGATTCCGAGCTTTGTCCGGAATAACTTTTTGGATATTGAGAAAGTGAGTACAGTATTCGCATTCGGGATGCAGGGATCTTATAGAGCGGGCAGTCTCACGTCATGTGCACTGGATTGGGCGACGCTTTAAGGACCACAAGGATTCAATACAACGTATAGGTATACCAAGTACCAGTATTCACAGTAGACAACTTGCAGACAACTTGCATGCAACTTGCAGACGACTTGCAGGCAATACGGACCCTGCATGATTGCGGCGTACATAGTAATCGCCTCGTATGCCCGCATTAAGCTACCTAGGTATTGTAAGTGGCCTTCTTATGGCCTGTCCCGTCAGCTCACGGCCTACCGCGTTCAGCCCTATTGTCAGAATTAAGCGATGTCATGTGTGATGTTGTCAGATTTGAGCCAATTACATGAAGTCTGGTGAGAATTGTACAGTATGTGTATTGTCTCTTCTCTCTCTGGGGTACCTTTTTCTTCTGGCTCTCTTTTTAACCTGCGGGTGGTAGGGGCGCTCGTCGTACCATCATGATACGTTATAACGGCGTGATTTCTATGGAGGCAATCGTTATATCCAACAGATGTGTCCAATTCAATGATTAATTGATGATGTTGATCAGGTGTTCCTCATGTTGTTCTTGTCCTCTTGTGACCTTCTCCACTATCAAAATTTGTATGTGAAGGGGGTTACCCTGGAACTTCGATAAACTAATAGCCCCATTCTACTGATCATCTCACATTTTGGTGACAGAACCACAACCCTTATATCTGACACCTATCAACTAACTCGCGCTGCCTTTCACACTTCCCAGTTTCTTAATCATTTTAAGTCTTTATTACCTTTTTCACTTTACCCTATTTGCGTTCTTTTAGCTTTGTTATAAAGTTATTTACAACATTTAGTAGCAAGCGTAAGCCGCAGTACGCGACGTGAAGCTTGAAACGGCTATTAAAAAAGCTGATGTAGGATTGCCAAGTCATGGGTTGCGTTCTCTGGAGAATAATATTCCTGAGGGTTGGCTTCCATTTAGTTATTATTCGAAGATCTCGCTATTGGCGCTTCGCCCGGCTTTTCCATCTAGATTCTACCGACAGAGTATGTATGAATGGGCTCGATAGCCACCGCAAGTACCTATATACGTATTGTTTTGGGTGTTCCTGGTCCATTCTGGCAACTGTACAGAGTAATTTTCGTTTATTTCCTACAATGCGCCCGCTCCTGGCTCATAGTAAATCCCAAAGTATCGCTCTCTCCCCTGCCTCCCAATCTTCGTACAATATGTTAGCCCTGGTCTTCTGAAGCAGCATTCTCTCCCATTCATCCTCGGTTCGTGCCATCAGTATCTCGCAAACGATCCGATAGGCTTCTTTATGTGCTCGGTGCTTGATTGTGTTGCGTACTTCAAAGTACCCCCAAGTCCTGCTCCTGGCAAGCCAAGCGACTCGTTCTCTCGCGGTCAAGGGCAGTAGTACGTCTTCTTGGGCGCCCTCAGGGCCACCCCTCGTCATCACTCGTTGCTCAATTTCACTTGCTGGGAGCTCGTAGTTCTTGTTCTGTACCAAAACGGCAAGCTGAATAGGCGTGATGGGTTCTTCGAGCATGAGCGTCTTCTCCGTCGAAAGATGCTCGACTCCACGCAGCCCCAAGTAGTACTCCGCGAGTGCCTGGGCCAGCTCGGTACAAAGATCCTTGTACGTCTGCTGGTCATTCTGCGAAGCATCTGGCACCGCTGCAGTGAACAGCCCGGTCAGAAGCTCGCTGAATACCAAGCCGTCCGAGATCTTTGGCCCTGTTGCCGTGCGCATACCCGGACTGCGGACTAATGCTGTGAGAGATTTCGGAAGTCGCAGTAGATGACTTTGGTATTTGTTTCCGTAGAGTCCTTTATCCAAAGCCGCGCAGCTTAGGTGTGCGAAATCATGCAAGTCCCACATGGGCAAGGGCGTTGCAAGGACTTCTGATGCCGAGCGCCCATTGAAGTCCTTCATGCGCACGACAACGTGGTTTGGGCCGACGGCCGCTATGGCGTTTGGAGGAACGCATGAAGTACTGTAATCGACTTGGAGGTTACCTCGCGTGATATACGTGTGCACCGCGTAGTTGATGATACGTATGCCGGCAGAGTTATGCGAGCCAAGAAAACTATCGATGGCGTTTATCTCCGTCGGATGTTTGTTCACAAGTTCATTGTAGGTCGATTGGGCCTCGACCCGCGACATGAAGTAGACAACACCGTAATGCTGCACAAGAAGAGCGGCCCACCAGAGACTAGGGCAAGAAGAGAGTGTTTGAGACAGAAGATCGTGTTGTGGCTCATCCGCAGGAGTGATGTCTCCCAGAACTAAGTGGCAGGCCTCAATGGCGAAGCCCATGATGCCATGCTTAATATTTGACACAATGGACTGAATCTTCGTATCCTCATCGAAATGTGGATGTTGAGGAAATAACCCGTCCAGCCACCCAGTGTGAATCGAGGCGGACTCGGGAAGGCTGGTGAAAAGAAACATGTCTGCTGAATCAAGCAGGGCTTTAGTACAAGGGATAGAGCAAGAGGATTATTCGAAGCGTCATTTAGATATCGAGCATGATCCGTTCGTCCATGAGTGCTATATAGCACGACGCTACCCGGTGAACTTCTCGTATTCGAAGTCTTGATAATTGCGTAAGACGCGATCGCAAGATCATTCCAGAAATATCCTTTAGCCATGCTCCCTAGGCCCGGAGGTTCGTGGGATCAAGACCCTAAACGACGAAGCATCATGTCCTACTCTGCCTCGCAGTTGCATACATGATACTGCGTTCGGGATATGAGGCTACCGCTTACATAGTACCGAGGTCAGGATACAACACGACCACTTCAGAAATGTAGCACCTAACTCCTTAGGTTCATTACGTATGTCCGCGTTTATGTCAGCTTTACACGAGAACCACGGGATATCGGTACTGCTCTAAGATAATCATCACCTGACAAGTCTCCTGTTATGCTTTTCCGCTTAGAGCATGCATTCCTCAAGATAAATAACAGTCTGACATAGTAGTAGTTAGTACGTAAGAAGAATGGAGCCCTTGCGGGTTTGAGTGTAGGTAACTTGTAACACGCGATTGGTTGAAGCCTTTGGTAGTCCAGGCGGAAAGGCGGAAAGGCGGAGTTGTGGGTTAGACGCTAGCCTCGTAACTATGTCCGAGTTGCATCGGCAATAACAATAAGAAGAGAGTGTTGGCAAGCGTGTGGGTGTATGGTAACATATATGTACCACAGCTAACTTGAGGTATTCATGCTATTGCGGGAGTTGAATAGCCTTCGGGTGTTACAACACCCAAGCCACTATCGTGATAACCAGGCCAACTTACGCTGTTCCTATCCACCTTTCCCACAGTGTCTTGGTGTGTCAACCCGTTTCCTGCATCGGAGGTCGACTACCGGTAACACACGGAACGCTAGATCGCTTATGTGATTCACTCGTGTTACCGGTACTTGAAGTGGCGGTGTGGACCTTTCTTTTAGTTGCGTCAAATGTCCTTTCTGGGCACCATGCTGCGTTTACGCAGTATTGACCACCAAGTTCCAGATCGGATGGTGAAGTGGTCGCAGCATACAACTGAATTAGGTAATTTATGCGCTGCTTTAGTCTTGCAGGTTCCGGGACTAAAGTAATATTGGCTGCGTCGGAGTTATTACCTTTATAAGATGCGCAAGTAGTCTATTTTATATAATATGTGCAGTATATAGTATAACAGAGTTAAACCTTAAGGATACGTACTGGTATCCTTTATTAAGCAGGCCGAACAAGGGGGGAGTTGTTAATATGCATTAATAAATGGCCACGCGGATGCCGCAGGCATATGCACAAGCCATAAAAGTACACAGTTGGAGAAACACAGTATTAATACATTCGATCGCTCTCCTCTGTGGCGGCACAGACAACCATTTTGAGTAAGGTAGGTTGTAGAATATCGAAGGTAAAGAAGTAGCTTTGTCTCTAGGGTGCATCGAACTCTGGACTAAGTGATTGAACAAAATTCAGTACAAGGACTCTCAAAATCGCTAAAGGGTACCAACGAGCCAGCATTTCAACTCTTGATTTTGAGCTTGCAAGCGACACGACGTGGTCACATGATGGCAGACATCTACGACATTGTAGGAGATGGAGGATCGACCTGCGGGTTCCCAGGTCCAACGGCTCAACAGCCAGCTCCAGAGCAGGTTCTAAACAATTTGTTCTTTATGAGGTTTGAGATTACCCTTGCTTATATGGAGAGTTGTCGTCCGTTTTTAACTAACAGCTCCCAAGCGAAGATGAATGGCTTGCGCTGGAATCTTTTGATTCTTACGACTACGTCGTTGTTGGCTCTGGATGTACTGCTCTAGCGTTCATCCACGAGACACTGAAGTTGAATCACCAGAAGCGGATCCTGTGTCTCGAAAGAGGAGGTATCATTACTCTTCGTCTACTTCGGCCTGAACGATGATACTTAACAAGCTCAGGTTTTCTACTCCCGACCCATTTCCAGAATCTGTCAGCCCCTTTCCGAAGCATTGTGGGCGGCGGTTCTGTGATTTACCCCTGGACTCTCTCAAAAGAAACTTACCGCTCCGTATTAGGCTATTGCCATGGGTTTTATCCTTTCTTCGGCGGGCGATCCCTGTTCTGGTCCGGTTGGTGTCCTCAACCATCCGTAGAGACCCTCAGAGGATACCCAAAGTCCATGAAAGAGACCGCAGCAAACCCGAAGTTCTGGCTGAGCGCACGGGGGCTGTTGAATGTGAAGGCCCTAAATGAGATGGACGATCCGACCTTTGGGCCCTTGCAGCGTTTTGTGAGTAGCAAGCTCGCTTTTCCTAGCAGCGAAATTCCGTCTTTGGCCACCACTGCACCGGCTGAGCTGGCTGGATCGTATAAGCGATCATCCGCTGGTGTTGGTTTCAGCAAGTTCTCATCCGTTGAGACATTACTATCATTAATCCAAGATCAAAAACAAAAAGCTTCACGGGGAGTAGGCAAGCCACTTGATGTGAAACTGAACTGTGTTGTCAAGAGCATTGTGGTGGATGACGGAAGAGCTGTAGGTCTTGAAACTGCATATGGCTTCAGGAAACTGGATGGAGATCGCACGAAACTGATCTTGTGTGCCGGAGTACGTCTTTAATGTCTATTCTTCCCCATGAGTTCTTAACCACTGACTAATGGTAGACAATCCCAAATACAACGATACTCTTTAACTCGATTCCCCAGATACAGGACAAAAGCAATCGACTAACAGGAAATTTCATCTCCCATGTCACTTTCCGAGTTCCCAAGAGTGACTTCTCGTGCCTGTCCGGTGACGGCAGCGAGTCGCTACAGGTCGCCGCCCAATGCTTGCTTGGACATCATCCCAGTACCGGAAGACAGTATCAAATACAGGTCACGTCGGTCCACTGCCCAGACGTACAGCGAGACCTCGAGGAACTTGGGAGAAAGTGCCCCGACTTCTCAGCATCGGCACAGGTCAACCAACTCCTATCATCCGAAGAGCACGTACTTTTTGGTAACTATCACTGTCTTCGTCTACCCGGGTTTCATCATTAATCGTACGAAAAATAGTCTGTGCCGCCATTGGCGAGTTCTCGGAGCATAATAGCCGCTGTTGGATTCGCCGAAACGACAACGATCCGGATAAAACGACGAATGTCGAGATCCAATATCTGTGCGATGAGGACGACGAAGCACTCTGGCAACTGATGGAAGACGTTACCTTCCAGCTTGCTGATCGCCTCTCGATGCCAGAGAGACGAGAGTATTGGGACAAGTCGACCGAAAGCTGGGTGAATCGAAAGCCGGACCCACGAGACCTTAGGGTCAAAGGTGTGGTTCATGAGTCCAGCACAACCTTCATCGGTCCAGAATCAGAAGGCGGATCCGTTGATGAGATGTACCGACCGTATGGTTGTCATGATGTGGTATGTTGAAAGATCCCTTAATCGGACAATTGAGTAATCGGCCTTGTCATTAACTTTAAATCAGTATGTCACCGGAGGCGGCATATTCCCAACAGCAGGAGCGTGGAATCCCACTTTGACAATGTGCGCGTTTGCTCAAGATCTCGCAAGGAAGCTAAACGATGGTTTGGGCGGTTCGGGCACCAACAGAATACACTGATGCTGCAAAGATATTGAATCGGGCCTAGGGATATGTCTGCATCCGGCACCCCAACCAGGGAGCTATTCTGGCAATACGCATTCAAGATTGGCAGCAGTGACTGAATGTATTAGGGAATCGATTGATCAAATAGCACACAAGTAGGTCAACTAAGTAAATAACGGTAAAAATCGACGATAATTGCTATGGTGTTTTGCAAAGGAGTGGTAATGGCTAAGTTAGCTGAGGTCGCCAAAATCTCTGAAAATCAGACCCCTCTCGCACACCACTTGCTATAAGTACATACAATATATCCCCCTATTATTCGCTAGACCCCTGCCTTCACCATTTACCCGGCTTCAATATCAAGAGTATCGCAGCATAGAACATACGTGACTTAGATGATAGAGTCTCATAGAACTTAACTCAATCATTGAGCCACAGTTGTACACGAGCTTTGGAGAGGAGT
Source organism: Xylaria castorea (assembly GCA_022495115.1). Lineage (NCBI taxonomy): Eukaryota > Fungi > Ascomycota > Sordariomycetes > Xylariales > Xylariaceae > Xylaria > Xylaria castorea. The sequence continues at coordinate 117,138 of MU382702.1, read as the reverse complement.
GACAGCCAATTTCAATATTAGTGGAGTAAATCGTCAAGTTAGGAACTTCGATGTAGTCCAGAATTGCTACTCCCTCTTATCACAATCTGAATAATTCGAGCTTTTTACCCTTTGCAATACTTCCTGTTAGACTGGGATACCTCGGTAGCGTACTGTGCCAAGATTTTTTTTTCAGAGACGGAGTAGTTACCTCGCGGCTCGTTTAGGGTGCACTGAGTATTACATGTACATACATAAAGCACAGCGGGGCTACCATGCTTATCATCTATTGTCCTCAGTCTGGCTAACTCAAATCTCACCTCATATCTTTATAACAATCGTTTCCTCGCATGGAGATTTCCCCCCAAAAAAAACGTTACTATAATACACTACCTACACAATATACGCCGTATTCTACGCACCACATAACCGTCACCGCTGAACAATGGACGCCCACGCCCTGGTTGTAGAGAAGGAATCGGCAGACCATGCACCGATCATAAACGTACTCCCCGCCAGTCCAATCATACGATCACTGTTGCCCACTTTCCTCGACCCTTCAACAGGCGAGGCCGCCATGCAAGCGAACGTCGAATCGCTGACCGCCGAGGTCGTTAGCGTCGCAAAGCAGCGGAATGAGAAGCTCCAAAAGGTCTCCGTCACCCTCGTGCCCATACTCCGAGGCGCGCTGCCCATGTACGTCGGCGCCTCTCGGCTCTTCAACTCTCCATCATGCGTCCTAGTCCGTGGCTCACGCGCCAAAGAGGACGGCACTGGCCCTCGTATCGAGTGGTTCGGTAGACGTCCTTTCCCACTGATTCCGGAAGATGGCCACATCATTCTGCTGGACACGGTCATTGCCACTGGTGGTACTATTCTCAAGATCTGCGATGAGCTACTTGCGCTGAGCGGCTCCCGAGAGAAGTACATCACCGTGCTGGCGTGCTATGTCTCCCCCATCGGGATTCAGGCAGTGGCGAAACATCCCCTGATCAGGGAGATCATCGTGGCGGCCAAGGCAGACAGCGTCGATGAAAATGGCTACGTGGTGCCGTACCCTGGCGATATTGGGGACAAGCTATTTGGAAAGGCGGTATCTAGTTAAACTATTGAAGTAACACCAAGTTCCAGCTGTTTTTAGGCCAAAAGATGTCGAAGTCTTATCTATCTAGTCTTTATAATTTCGGGTACTTATCGACTTTAGCGCTAGATGCGGTATTCTTAAAAAGCACGAGCAAAGTCCAAAGAAAACAAAAGGTCTGGAATAATAAACTAAAAGCTGGAAGTGGAAACGGGTATAAACAAACACTTAGTCTACGTACACGAATAGTAGAAAGATGGTTAACCAAGACGTTCCGCTTAATCCCATTGCTAATTGCTATTAAGAGGTGTGATGTCATTTTGAATATTACATTACAGTCAGTCAAGTATGCAGACTGACAATCTCCCGCCGCTATGAGCGCTGATAGCCTTATATATGCTCCCATGTCAAGTTCCTCATTCTCTTCACCGAGCGATTCATATATAGATCTAAGCACTCATGTAACGTCATGATTTAGGAATAAAGTGTTTCTATATAAAATAAAAAAATAAGAAATTGAGGCAATATCAGTCTCTCGGTCACGTCAAGCTCTCACTAACTAGTCCTTTTTTTCCGTCCCTCTTCTTTCCTCTGAGCATCTGCCTCCTCCTGCTCTCTGTCTCGTGGCAGCTGAACTCTTAGTGCCTTGTCAAAATGATTGCAGAGCTCTTTTGACATAACTTTATAGGAAGATATAAAAAGCAACAATCTTACTTTAGGGCAATCGTTATCAAGGATTGCTTTAGCTCGATGTCTACTTCTATCAATCTCAGCCCGCCATACAAGTGCCTTTCCTAAGGCTTACTTGTTTTTCACAGTGTTTGCCATCTTGGCTGCATCATCGTCGGTCGCTTACTTCATTTCAGGTTTGCTCGGCCCGTGCGGCTGGGTTTTATGCTTCGGATAACATCGATATAAGTCGTATAGGTCGACGCCGATAGCAGTCCGGGTCTCGCCGTTGCTTTTCTCGATATACCACTTACACTTCTTTTTCAGCTCATCACTTTTCTGGGATCATCCCACCTCTACCACCAGCCCTAGATATTCTAGTTCTTCATTCTCATCCTCATATTTATAGGATAGATTTGGGTCCTACTTGTCGCCTTCTACCGGATCCGAGCCTTTGACAGACGTACTACGCCACGCCTCAAGCTTTTGAGCTGTTTCTAAAGTAAGGCGGTCGGTACATCTCGGCCCAGAGCACATTCCGGTCATGCATTGGGCCTCACCGGTTCTAATTTTCTGCCGCCATTGTTTTATAGCGTCGTCTATTCTGTGTGACAACAATTCTTGGAACGCTGTAGGCATCCGAACAAACTGTTTGAGTCGCTTGTTGTTCCTACCTCTATTATCTGCAGTATAATCGTACCTGATATATGCAATTAGCTACAATTACACGCATGGCTTAAAAAGATGGCTATCTTACCGAAGGTCATTCTCAAAAATAGTCTTCAAAGTCCCATCATCTTGTACCTCCGCAAGTAATCGCCTATACTCGCTAAGGTTCGACGTACGACTGGATACGTCCCGATTAGCAAGTCTTTTACCGGCCCTGTAATCTCTGATCGACTTTTCAGCCTCTTCCACCCTCTGGTTCTTCTTTCTCTTCTTCTCAACGCCACTGCTGCCCTTTTAGGCGTTAGCTGCACGCTTTATAGGCACTAGATGGCCGTTATTTTGACTAGATATGGATTTGTGCTGTTGTCGCTGTCTAAGAATGATAGAAGTTGTCTCATTTTTCAGTGCGTTGCCTTTGTCTAGTCTCGGGGGCAGAGCTCTAAATGGTCAGTGGTTAAGAGTGATTAATCTTCCCATGATTTGAACGAGCTGGATCCAGAGAAATCAACACGGACTGATGTAGCAAGGGATGAGCTCACTACCGACTGGGGAGCTAAAGAAGCCACAACTTGACTTCAATAATTGAAGGAACTCTCGATAAATGGCGTCAATATACTGAGAGACTTCCTCAGCGTTGCTTTCGTCTCAAGGGAGGGTCGTAAAAAGGGGGCTAATAGTAAGTAGTCTTTCTGAATAGTAGAAGGATCACACTGTGGTGATTCTCCTCATACTAACGATTTGATGTGTGATCCGGTGCGTTGATTTCTTTGGGGAATCGGTTCTAGAGGGTTGCGTACAGAAATATATAAAGAAAACAGATAGTGAAGAAGGCTATAACAGGCATTTTTGAGTATTTCGCGACTCCTAAAAAAGTAGTCTGGCGTGCCTGACTTCGCATACCCTGTCTTTGATTTTCTACTCTATTGTTTGTGTTGAAGTAAGGGAAGTAATAGAGACTGGTACACTGCACTCCATTGTCTGTACGACCATATGTACTACTAGATGCTCCAGAGCCCTTCAAACCCTCTTGCTTACTCTTTACCATCCCGAATACACAACAGCTTGACTACCTACTTTTATGAACCTCCATTCATTTTGACAGCCTGGTTAGTTCGCCTTCTGCTGTTCTGAAATTGCTGTCTTCCAGCGAAAAAGCTCATGGTCGTTTCCTGAATTGATACGGGATTCTATCTCGGGCATAATGAGTTGGCAGTGCGACCTTCTCACGTATATTGATGCTTACTGGAAAGGGCCGACAATGTGGCACAGCGCCAAAGCTGCCGCTCTGGGGATCCCCCAGCCTGGTTGCTTGGGGGTTCTATCGTATGCTCTCCTGACCAGAATCGGCACCTATGGGCTAGACATGCTGAAGGCATACCGCTAGGCTAGACTTGATGTATTAACTCCTTATATTATGAAAAACGTTTAGAAAACGTCTGGGATTTATCTCCCCAATCTTTCGAAATCGTTACCGTCGAATTAGGACTGCCGGCAGGACTGGGTGGGCCTGGAAGTTATAGCGCACCATTAAGAATATATCCTCCTTATTCTCGACCCTCAAGGCCAAATTTTCCATTGAACCGTTCGAACCCGACCTCCTTGCAGCACTGCAAAGGCTCGCCGGCTACGCTTCTGTGTACTATGCTATAGCACTCCACGAAAACCATGGGTTCCAAGACGGTATCATACTACAGAGCCCACGGTTTAGCCTCAGACGTCAACGGGTGAAAATGGGTAACTTTCGGACGAATGAGAGAAAGACACCCAGCAGCACAAGCGTTTGTCGGCTGGTGCCCTAACTGAGTCAAACGCTTTGACTTAGGGTACTAAAGTATACAGGTGGCAAGATTAGGCCAAGCACTATACAAAAAATACTTTACGGTCGTTAGAGGAACTGGAAGCCCCCTAAGCATATTTCGCTAATTACCACGTACCTATAATATTCGATATGTTGCATAAGACTGTTAAGTGTATCAAAAATATACACTCATTTTTAAAAAATTATATATTTCTCCTCTCGGCTACTGTACAACTGCCGTGCACCTAGCAAGTGTAAAGCTTACGAGCACGAATCACCACGCGGGGGGTCATAATTCTCGTTGCTGACTATGATAATGATATAGTCCAATGCCTTCACAGGATTGTATGATATTATACTAATTATAACCGCCGCTAGCTAGTTTGTACAACGCAAGTACCAGCAGCGTAGCATACCGCACATGAAGCCGAATTGAAGACAGAGTGACGGTGTTATTAATCGTATCAGCTGTGCTGTGGTGACGCTAAGCAAATCACTGATGTCGTCGAAGTTCCCTCACACTTTGGTGGCTAAATATCAAGTTCAGATTCCGGACATGAGAAGTCATCATGACAGTCGAGAATCTCAGGGGGTTTTCCGTAAGCGCCTAGGAGCGTTACGTGACTGCGCGAGCGACCGACAAAGCCGCGTTATCGCATGTTCTGTGCATAAGATGTTATTGACTCCAGAACCATCACAATGGCTAAAATGTTATCGCTAGTGAGGAATCTAACAGAAGTAAGGTCTGTAAGGCCGAGGTTATAAAGCCCGTTGAGTAATCTCGGGACAGTTCTAGTCCCAATAGACCAGGGGTATCATGTCGCGACGCGAGCGTAGTTTGTTCCTACCAAGCAAAGGTTGCCGCATGCCTAAAATAGAAAGGACGAGATATCCCACTCAGGCGGCCGCAGCCAATCTCGTCTTCATCATACCAAGTTCAGAGCTCTTCGCCCACGCGCCGCTCGGTGTCTGTCGATAACACATGAGCTTGCCCTCATCGCCGACGCTGCCCAATATCTGGCCGTCGTCGTCGAACCCAACCCGCCACACGGGCGACTGGTGGGCGTTGAGCTTGGAAAGCTCCGTGAGCGCATGCTCGATCTGGCCTGGCTGGCCCGTGGCGGTGCGCTCCCCGTGAGTTCCAGACTTATCGATCTCGACTCTTATTCCCGAGGGCGCTTGCGACAACCGACGGGGATGCATATTCGTAGCCGCCACGCTCTCGTCTGTCGTCTTACGGTGGCTGGCGATGTCTTCGGCCGCCCAGGTCTTGCCGTCATCGTCGGAGTAAGGCGTGTCGATTCGGAACACCCTCACGAACCCATCCTGGCACGCCGTCGCAATCATGTCATACCCTCTGTAGTTTCCCGGCGCCCAGGCGACGTCGCGCACGAGGTGCTTGTGCGGGATCTCGAGGGCAAGATAGAATTCGCGGGCTCTTGTCGCAGCACCGAAAGAACTAGTGAGGGTGTTGCGGGTCCGGAATATCTTGACGCTCAGCATCCCCGAGACCACGAGACTCAGGGCATCCTGCGACACGCCGGCGCGCAGGGCAGTGTAGCATGGCTCCGGGTTGGGATCGAAGCGGACCTTGAAGCAGGTCTCCTCTCCTCGGTTTGGCTTCGTGCAGGCTTGGAAATCGTCAATCTTTCCATACTCGCTCAGCATTTCGGGCTCTTCGCTCTCGTACACGGACAGGTGGCCATCGGAGGCGAGCAAGGCAAACCAGGTGCATCGCGTCACCTCGTCGTGCTTGACGGAAAAGGACCGGAAGGGGTATCGACCGGCTCTAATCTCAGATATAGCCCTCCCATTGCCTGTTCGGGAACTGAAGCGTCTTCCGGGCGCTGCGGAGGGGTCTTCGGCCCATAGCTTAAAGCGGCCTTCGATGCCGAGAGAAGCGACGAGGTTGGGGTACACTGTCGGCGGCAGCCATTGGAGCTTTGTATCGAGTTAGCACATAGCACATTCCGGCAGACGCTGTTCATATCAGCTGAATTCGATCACACCTCTAGTATCTCGCCGCCGTGCGCGCCCCAGTTGTCGCAGAGCCGCCAGACACCGTCGCGGTGTCGATTAAAGACACGGATCTTACCGTCGACGCCGCCGGTCGCGCATCGATCGCCGTAAGCGTTGAATGCAATGGCTTGCACGAGATCTTTGTGTCCGTGCTGGATAATATCGAATGTTGTGCTTCCTTCCGTAACCGTCGGCTCGCTCAATGGAGGAGCCATCTCAGCGATTAGCTAGTGTAGTTAATCATGGTGAAGTCTTAAGCTAGGGATTATCAAGGGTTAGGAGGCTCAAGCCGGGATAGGGATCTGTACCTAAAATTAGCGTCCAGATAGCTGCCGCTCAAGAGTATCCAAGCCTAACTTACCACCCAATTAAAAGCGTGCAATAAGTGGGTATATGATATGTATAATAATGGTAAGTAAGCAAAAAGCAGGATTAGCGGAAGTAATGCGCAGGAGCATCTTCAATCTCTTTCATACTATGTCTTCATATAAGCAAGATATAGAAGAAGTAGAAAATAGAATGATGAGACATCAATAGGGAACTAATCCTAATCAGTAACTCATCAGACCCGCTCTCGCAAATTGAAGGCAGCAATAGCTCACTCCCTTTCAAGCAATCATCAACTGTAAACTCATGATATATCAACACAAAGAAATTGGGACCCCTGCATTATGCAATAATAGTCGATCCAGAGATAACGAACACCCAGCCGCCGAGTTGGTGTAATACCTAGTTTCTCGGAAAGTAAGTTCAAATTTGCTTATCTCGACTCCTTCGACATATAATGCCGCACTAATTAGTAACTGTGAGAACGGAGTATCGTTATGTTCCCCAACAGTGGCTTAATATAACATAAGGTTGCTGCCGGGCTTCTTCTAATTTTCTTGATACCAGTTCGATTTTGTCTTCGGATACATCGAGTAACCTTAAAGGCTTCCATCCAGACAGGAATGAACTGGAACAACGATCATGGTTCGTCAGACATTCTCTCACCCAATTCTTGGTAACCCGAGCAATGTCAGGGTGTCTTGTCCAGATTCGGCATTTAGATTGATCCGCGAGCTATTGCAAGGTTAATAATGGAGAGCTAGGCCGTACATGAAAGGATACATGGGGCCAGTCCCCCACAGTCATAATAATGAGTTCATAAGTTCCCTTCACTTGCTTTGCAAGCGAGGACAGTTTGCGAAGACGGTACTTGAGAGGAAACAGGTGGCTTTCGTTTACGTGATGTAGATCGAGCCGCGAGCATATATAGCAGCATCGGTCCACGGAATCTCTCAGACTCTGCCGCGATTGGTGGTGCTGACCGGGACATGGGGGGTAGTCTAAATTTGAAGGACCATCATGTATTTGTTCCCAAATCTGCCAAAATTTGGACCATTACTCATAGGAGTTTTCACGGAAAATCGGTGCGCAGATCTTACAGAACGTCGCTTCCGGGATATCATCGTTATCCGCCTGTGAGTCCTGAGATGTTATTGTTACCCATTTCTACGACGCGGCCTAAAAAGCTTTGAAAGGAGGAATAACGGCGTACGAGACAAATAAACGGACTGTCATCAGTCAAAAGATTTTTGCAGAATATACCGGCGGGTATCAACCGCTCACCAATGTCCGGGTTGCCTAATGCTGCCGAACCCGCCACCCAAATTCATTTCTGAGGCTGCCTTACCTCACATGACTTACGCGCACTGTCACTCACCAGCATGATATTACAATTGGTTAATTACGTCAATATCGCAAATTGCAGACAATTCTATAATTAAAAATGAGTCTAGTCTTCTATGCAAAGATCCGGAACCCGAAATCGGCAGGCTCATTAAACCGTAGTCCCTGATTCAGGGCTGAAATTTGATTGATCTCTTCGTCGGTAAGATTAAATGTAACCGACTCAAGGTTTTGTTTTAGCCTGTCGACGCTGTTCGACTTGGGAATGATAATAACGTTTCGTTGTGTGTTCTATGACGTTTTTGGGTTAGCCAAAAAAATAAAAAGTAGGGAATCGAGGAAGTGTTTACCCAACGCAAGAGCACTTGACCGGGCGTCTTGCCGTGCTTCTCGGCGATGCTCTTGACGACATCCACTTCGAATAGCGACTTGGCATTCACAGCGTTCTTGTTACCTAGCTCGAGGAAACTCTGGGGCCCGAAGGACGAGTAGCCGGTCACGGCAATGTTGTTCTCCTGAGCCATCTTGATAAGTCCCGGCTGCGTCAGGTACGGGTGGTGCTCAATCTGCAGAACTGATAGCGGGACCTTAGCGTACGACAAAACGTCGGTGACGAGCTGAGATTGGAAGTTGGAAACGCCGATGCTCCGGACGAACCCTTTGGGGTTCTCGGGCGTCTTCACCATTTCCTCTAAGGCCTTCCACGTCTCGGAGATGGGGACCTTGGCGAGAGGCGTGACTTTGGTCTGCTCCTTGTCGGTCCAGAAGCACGGCCAGCGGATCTCTTCGAAGGGAATGAACTGGAGTGAGATGGGGAAGTGTATCAGGAACAGGTCGAGGTATTCGAGACCCCAGGCCTCGAGCTCGAGTTTGGCCATCTCGAGGGCGTGCTCACGCTTATGGTAGTTATTCCATAGCTTAGTGGTGATGAACAGGTCCTCGCGCTTCACGATGCCCTCCTTAATGGCTCGGCGCACACCCTCACCTGCCTCTTTGCTGTTTGTGTAGTCCCATGCACCGTCAATGTAGCGGTAGCCGAGCTTGACGGCATTGTACACTATATTTAATAGGGTGTCAGCATGTCTATATTTTCCTCCAAGGCAACCGCCATCAACTAGATTTAGATGTTTCTTAGATAGGATTCAGACGGACACACCTTGCTCGGCACATGTCTCGCGGGGCACTTTCCAGATACCAAAGCCGACAAGCGGCATTTCCTAGAGAACATGTCAATTACTTGCGGTTGTTGTAAAGGGCACGGTAACTTACATAGCCAGAGGCTAGCTTGAGTGAAGGGACCTGGACTGCCATATTCTACTAGATAAAAAGCTGAAAGGTAAATCTACTAGTTCTTGCGTCTATATATCGCTCAAGCAGGTCAGAAGATGAACGGAAAGAGGAAGGGAGTCCCTTTTTTATGTGGAGGGGAATGAGGGGTTGTATCGGGAGAGCCACTTGGCTCGCGGAAAGACTTATCCAAAAAGCGTAAAGAAGATGAAATAAATGCGTGCCCAGAATAAATGACGTCAATTAGTCTTATAAATTCGTATACAGCAAAAGAAGCCACCCGGACAGAACCCGGGAACTGTCCATAAATTTCGGCTAGGTGCCTCCTATGGGCACGGTTGACCCACTAGGTAGATAGTTCTAGTTTACTTGTAACCGCTATCATGTTGAGGCATAGGGAATATCGGTAAAAAGATAGCCGAGTTGGATCAGATCACTAAACTTACCCCGCTATCCTAAATAGGTAGGTATCTACCCCGCGTCGCGTCACGAAACCGCGTCTTAGTCTACCTAGTTAGTTAGATGATACCTGAGCGACAAGCTTCAAGCCTTTTAACACTAGACCCCGGATTTTTCCTTGTCTACAGTCCAAGAAGAATCATGGCCCTTCCACTCCAATCAGGCCTCGTGCCGGCCGAGGTTGCTTTTCTCTGCGAGATGGAGATGATCACCATAGTGCCGCGACAAAGACTGGAGTCCATACCCATGCTCAGCGTACGATGCTTTACCCCACCACCCCGCCATCTGCCACATCTCGCGATGCGATTCTGATATGATGCACAACTATACTGCCCTCAATTGGATGCATTGAGAGCAATAGAAATACATATCGTCTAACTCAATTGTAGGGTAAAACCCCAGCCCTCCGTCCCCCGCGTCGCGCCGACCTCCCCCTCTGGCTGGCCCTCCTCCTCAAGAAGCAACGACGCGCCAACATTGTGTCGCCGCCCTGGCTTTTAGCAGCATCTTTACAAGAAATCATCCACATAGAAACAAATATTGACCCGCAGGCATTCAGCCCACCTCCACCACAGCCGATGCGGTCGGATGGGCGAGGGACCGTGAGACCATACGCTACGACAACAACAACAACAACTACAACAGGGCGAGGAGATTACGGCAACAAGAACGGCAGAGACGGCGACGGGGACACGAAGGAACTGATACTCGCGCCACCGTTCCTCCCGAGCTGCACGCAGGATGCGCCCTCGGGGTACCTACCGTACCACTGGCTTGAGATCGCAGAGACACTACTCGCGCACGCGGCGGACGACATACCCAACGCGCCCGAGGTGCGTGCGCTGCTGCGGGACTTGCAGGAGGTGCGTGCGGCCAAGATGCGGGGCAGCACGCAGCATCTCGAGGGTGGAGGAGGCGTGTTGAATCTGAGAGGTGTCGGCGCCATGGAGCTAGCGGAGAGTAGGGGTTTCGTGCTGGGTGTTGTCGATGGCGTGAGGAAACTTGGCGCGAGCATTGAGGCTGGTCGCCGCGAGGAGGAACTGGAGCGTGGTGATGGTGATGGGGACGATAGTGATGATGATATGGAGTTGTGAAGGATGCTTACAATTTTCAAAAAGGGAAAGAGATATGAATATGGCGTTTTGATACCAGTTGTACAATCATATGGATGGGCGTGTATACCTCTTCAGGGGTATATACTGTTGGGCGAATGAGCGGATAGGGGAGCACAATCGGGTATTCTTTGACATCTACATTTTGTCCTTACTAAAAATTACAGGAATACTTCACCTCATCCGGCTGAACACTTCAACTGCCTTCAACATGAAGTCAATTCTCGCTAAGATGCTATTCTCCAAGGACCCGATTCCCCCATATATACCCAAGAGCCAAAACCGCCCACATATATGAGACAATGATATACACAACAAAGAAACAAACTTACCTCACAAATCCGGAATCTGGATCCTTGACCCATCGCTCAAGTAGCGGAAACGCGGCGGTCCCTGCCCGCCAACGATCGCCTCGCGAATCGGCCGATCGTTGTACCCAAGACACTCCCACGATCCCACCCCACCGCCACCGCAAACCACCTCCGTAACCCATCCGCAATCCTCCCCGGCCTCGAGGGTCACGCAATAATACTCGACTCCCAGCGCGATGCCCACGAGAGTCAGCCCCCCGAGCGCCACCCGGACCCACGGCCACCAGTATCCGAACTCGCCCCGGAGCGTGCGCGGCTCGCGGCCCATGCGATCTATCGTCTCGGGGGTTTCTTCGTCGTCTCTTTCTCTTCTTCTTTCTCTATCCGCGGCTCTGGCTTCATGGTCTCTCCTAGCACGATTATATCCCCTAGCCGTATCCATCGCGTCTTGCAACCTCTGTTCCCACTCCCGCCGCCTCTGTACGTCCCGCTCGTACGCGGCGCGGTACAGGCGGTCGATCATATCGTCTTCCTCGTCGTCGTCGAAATAAGCGCGCAGCGGCCGCGGCCGCGGCGGAGGCGACAGGGGTCTCGGGGGCGTCGGTGGCGGGGACGGTGGCGGTATCGGTTCAGCTACTGCTACTACCCATCTCCTCCCGGTGAACATCTCATACAGGCTCCCGGCCACACCACCCGCGAACCCGCGACAGAACAGCACGAACCAGAAAGGGAAGGGACTATCGACGACCCTGTTGCTGAAGAATAGGTCGACGATCATCCCGGGCGTCTTCCACACGAGCGCCGCGGCGAAGAGCACGACCTGTCTCCAGAACTGCACGAAGCCGCGCACGGAGCGCGCGTGCATGAACACGACGACGCAGGTCAGCAGGAGCAGCACGAGGGGCGCCGGCACGTCCTGCGCCCAGAACCACTCCACGGCCGCGATGAGGCGGAAGAACAGGCTGTCGTCGCCGGCGACGGGGAATGCCCTTCCCTCCGCCGCCGAGAAGAACGCATCCCGCAACGTCGCGGCCCGGGTGAGGCCGTCGCCGGGGTTGCGGCCGCCGCTGCGGCCGCCATCGGCTTCCGGCTTGACGGACAACCATTCGCTCTCGAAGATGAGCGTGAGCCAGGCGAATGCCGAGCCGAATGGGCCATGTCTCCCCGCTGCGCTCGTGTGGTCCAAGGTCTCGCCCGGTTGGGCTGGGATCGTTACACTTCCCATCGTTAATGCGTTTGTGGATATGATACGTTACCTTCGCGATAGTTATCCAATTGTCATGATATGTTGTTGGAGCGATGGGTTATCTGCTTTGGAAATCACCAATATGATGGGTTATTGTATTATAGCACATTGTATGTAAGGCCGAATGCTTTATACGAGTCACACAATGGATTCTTTGACGGTGTGGTGTGATGTATATATAGCCCAAACAATGTGCCTCTTGTTTGGACTAGATGATTGTTCATTATGACCTTGTTCATTGGATTTGTCTTTGTGTCAGAGCTCAACAGAAGCTGGTCTAATAATATCTTAGTCTGAGCTGTCCACCGAGGACAATTACCTCGTGATGAGTATCATATTAATAAAGATAAACGGAAGCCAAGAGGGAGGCTAGTGAAACGTCCAAATACCTAGGGACAGTAAACCTGCAAAGTCTTTGTATAATCTTGCTACATCTTTGTGCGAACACCATAACCTCTAACAATGCTCTCATGACTCTTCGTGCAACCATCCCCCTATTTTTACAGATGTCCAAAAGCAAGGGCAGGAGCGTTTCGATAGATCAAATCCCTAGCCGTACTCCGTGTCCATATAATCTTCGATGCTGTTGAGCTTAATATTTCTAGCCAAGTGCCTGCACTTTCAAACCCCCACCGAGAACTCTAACAGTCTACTATATCGCACAATCGATTATGAAGAGGTAGTCACTTGTGTGATACCATCTGCACCCGTCTCGACAACCGTGAAGCCGGCCGTATTACCGGCTCCAGCAGCAGCTCTGTCGAAAGCAGCGTCACTCCTAAACGGGCGATCAGTAGGTTTCTATGCAAGGGGAGAGGAGAATTGCCGTACCTATCACACAACGTCTCAATATCCTCTTCGCTCAGGACCTTATCTCCGCCACTATGCTTATAGACTTCCCCGTCTTTGAGCAAAAGAGCTTTCAGTGTCTCTTTGTCAATATCTTCGCCAGCATCAAGTTTCTGACTCATATTTTTGAAGCCACCCTTTTTGATCACCAGTTTCTCCAATCGACGCTTTGCATCGGCGCTTAGGAGTAGCTCTTCCTCTACTGTGCCCTTCGTTGCAAAGCGGAAGATGATAACCGGCCGCGTCTGACCAATACGATGGCAACGATCCTGAGCTTGTAGATCTTGCTGTGGATTCCAGTCGCTAATTTCCATGTTAGTAAGATTCTATTTTTGGAGCAAAACCAAACATTACTCACGAATCAAATAGAATAACTGTGTCCGCACTGGCTAAGTTGATGCCTTGTCCGCCTGCTCTAGTTGACAGTAAGAATATTTTGTGTTTAGGGTCTTCGTTGAAATCTTTGATCTGCTGTCTCCGTTCTTGTTGGGAAACGCTTCCATCAATGCGACAGACATTCCATCCACGTAATTCGGAACAGTAGTCTTGCAAGATATCTAATTGAGTTTTGAATTGTGAGAATATTAGCACTTTATGGTCGCGTTTGAACAAAGCGGGAAGTAATCGATCAAGTAAAAGCATTTTCCCAGAAGAGGTAACAATGCTCTCATCAACCTGCTCGTTAGTGTCGTAAGCCCAGGGATTGTAAAAGTTGTGCGGCGTATTGCAGACTAGTCGTAGTTGCATGAGCGGGTTTCCTAGCTTTTTATCGGCAATTTGAAGCTCTGCGACATGTTAGTAAACATGAGTACATAAACAGTACATTGCAGTTACATACTAGCCAACTCAAGCGTCTCGGCTCGTTCAACCTCGTCAGCGTCTCTGATATCTTCCTCAAGATCGTCTTCTTGGTTGTCTAGTTCCTTGGCTAACATTTGTTCGAATGCATCATCGTCAAGCTTGTCCTCATCGATATCATCGGGCACTTTATAAGATATTTGGGTCTTCCGACGTCCTCGAGTTCGCGTAGTAGATGAGGGCGTGGACTGTCGGCTAGACTTAGCACTTTTCGATGTGGACGTCTCGCTAGTTGGTGAAGTCTTTCTCTTTAAAACTGCCTTCGAAGGCGTCGAAGAGCCTTTCAGCGCTACATTGGGCTGAGTCGATGCTTTATTTTTCGGCCGCATCATCATGGAGAAGGCGTTAGCGTTATTTGCCGGAGAGTGGGCTGCCTCTACGGGTTGAGAACTTGCAGCCCTAGATGACTGCCGACTTGATCGCCTCGAGCTGCTTAAACTGTTATTGGCTCCCGTCAATCGCTCGACAGCCTTATTCTCCAAATACGCCCTAGTGTCGGTTTTCTTGTCGCTGATAACATTGTAGAGATCCGTCTGCTCCTTTGTCATTGGTGCGTAGAGCACATATTCACGTTTCTTGGGTAGATAAGCCGCTACATCAGCTTTGATACGTCTCAGGAGCAATGGTTGGAGAACTTTGTGGATCTTCGAAACGAGCGACTGGCTCTCCTTGTCTTCAATGAATTGAGCCGTTCCTTCCTCATCCTGTAGGTCACTAAAATCAAACCAGACCTCAAACGCCTCCCAATCGAGAAAGGTTTCTGGCATGAGGAAATGAAGTAGAGACCACAACTCTTTGAGATTATTTTGTAGTGGAGTTCCTGTAATGAGTAGACGGGTGGCTGATTTAAACTGCTGTAGTTCTCTGAATAGCTTGGCATCCGCGTTCTTCATTCGATGTCCTTCATCCTGATAACCCATCAGCGTTGAAAACCTCGACCAGTAGTGATCATACATACCACAACAATGAATGCCCAGTCAATCTTTGAGAGGGCTGCATGATCTCTCAAGACCATCTCATACGATGTGCAGACAACGGGGAATTTTTGGGTAGGGTGGCCCTTCTGATAGTGTTTCATGATTTTGTCCCGAAAGATCTGTTGGCGTTCTTCGATGGTTCCATGGTATAAGACAAACGGTATTGTTGGAGTCCATTTCTGAAACTCATCTTGCCAGTTTGAAAGTGTGCTCAATGGAGCGATGACAAGATGCGGCCCAAAGTACTCTTCTTGCTCTCGCAAGAGAGCGACGAGTGAGATGACTTGGATTGTTTTGCCTTCAGCCATCGTTAGTATACGGCAGGATGGAATGCGCTCGGGTGATGCGACTAACCAAGACCCATTTCGTCTGCCAGAATACCACTCAAACCCTGGAGACATATTTCATACATCCAAGTCAAACCTTCTAACTGATAGTCCCGCATGGTTCCGCCTGACATTACTTTGGGTTGTTTCTTAAGCGCCAACCCAGCATCTGCCAAGGCCTGGTTATCAAAGTCACGGCCGACACGACCGAGCGCTTTCGTCTTCTGAGTCAGGATGTCGCTAAAGACTTTGCTTTTGCGCAGCAGTTCGTCAAGCTCCTTAGCTTTGCGAGCCCTTTCTTGCGGCGACAATTCTATCTTCTTCCTCTTTCGACGAGCTGCCAACCGTTTAGCTTCAACTCGAGTGTTCTCGGCCCGCGCCTTCTTCTCTTCCGTCAGCATTTGCTGATCTGTAAAAGCGGAGGTAATTCCCATTTTCGTAGCTTTTTTCTCTTCAACGGGAGGGGGGGATGAAGGTGGGCTGCTGGCAAGACTGGAGCAACGGGAGGGAGAGGTGCGAGAGTCTATGTCAGAAGATAAGCTTGACGCCATCGCGGAATTCCGAGCAGTAGAGCGGGAAATACAACGGCAGTACCGGTTAGATCGCGATATACATATGTGTAGGAAGAATTGAGAATCGCCGCTAAATCGGAATCTGAGGAAATAAGCAAGGTTCCGATTAGGCAATAGATTGGTTCAAATCGGTTGTGTAACAGTAGATAGAGAGACCAAAGAAGCAAAAAGTGATGATCTCAGAGGTACCAACTAGTTAGTAACGACCCACGAGCGCGTTACCCTTGTTCAATTTAGCGACGCGAGATGCCTGCGAAGTCACGCGTTAATTAAGTGGTCTTGGCAGTAGGTACATATAGGTATGTACATAGGCAGGAGCGTCGATGTGGCTGCATGCAGTGGGGGGCAGTGACCTGAGCTTGAGCAGAGGAATGCACAGCCTCATCCCACCTTCTCCACCTTCAGTACGTACATACCAGTGCGCCACAGCCATATTAGTCAGGCTCCTCTGCCTACAGTGACCGGCCCTCCCTCCGCAACCCACTCCGAACTACCAAACATCACCCATTCAACAACAATCGCGCATCATATTTCAGTACAAGAACCACTGAAAGCCCACATCAATACAATCGCGCAGACTCGAAGCCTTAGATTATAGTATACGACTGTTTCGAGATGGCAACCGGAGCCTCCAACTTCTACGAGTTGTACCGCCGAAGCAGGTACAGCGCCACCTACTTCCTTGACTGAAGCCTACGTTTTGGATGCGCTTTGCTAACCAGCGCTTTGTTTCCTCGTTTTACAGTATCGGTGGTGCACTCACAGACACCCTTGACGATCTCATCACGCAGAACAACATCGATCCCCAACTCGCTATGAAGGTGTTGGCCAACTTCGATCGTGCCATTGCCGAGGTCTTGCAGGACAAGGTTCGGTCGCGCTTGACGTTCAAGGTGGGTTACAGACTGAGTAGTCGGGGGCTTGGTTGTTTCCTCATTTAATGAACGGGGACATCAGCTGACTGACGTGTTTTCTTTCCTCCTGCCGCAGGCCAGCCTCGATACGTACCGCTTCTGCGACGAAGTCTGGACCTTCCAGCTCAAGAACGTCTCATTCAAAATGGACAATGGCGGGGCGCTTGTTCAGGCGGACCGTGTCAAGATCGTATCTTGCACCGCTAAACCCACGGGCACTGCATAGGAGCAGGAGCAGGAGCAGAAGCGAGAGGAGCAGGAGCAGGAACAGGAGCTGAAGCAGAAGCGGCGGGAGCAGGATCGGAAGCGGTACGAGCAGAAGAAGAAGCGGCAGCACACGTTCCGTCCATTACCTACTCTCGGGAGACGAGGGGACATAAAGAAGGTACCCACGTGAATGCTATTCATCACTTTCGCCTTCTCACGACGGAGATGCCTAGACAACTGGCATTACTTGCGGCAGTTTGATTTTTATGTGCGGAACTGTCTGCGATCACCGAAATAAACGAAATATGGGTTAGACATGGCTCGGGGTAAGCACTTTATTAAATTCCGGGGTAAAGAGGCATGCATCCGGTTATTTTTATGGGACAAGAGTCATGGCATCGCGCCACACGTCTCCATTCGGGAAACAGGCGTTTGGAGTTAGCATCTTCAAGGACTAGGTACTGTCCATAGACAGGTTAATGCGTTATAACTTTGATATCAACTGCCGTTTTCAGATTACTTTTCATTGTCCTCTGTGATCTTATGCTGTGTTCAACACGGACCACACGAACTACGAAGACGTTATCGGGAATACGAAGTGCGGATGAGTATGATATCTATTTCTATTATCATTTGCGCAGTGGGGTATCAAATGCACAACACCAACACCGAAGTAGCCCCCGGCTACCAAATTTATCCCAGGCCAGAACTTCGACATCATGTATCACGCGACGGACTGTCCAAGTCGCCAAGCAGCGGGACATCTTCGTCGACGTCCTCGTCTTTCAATTCCGGGACCAAGACACCCACGCGGCCACTCTCAGCCACGTGATCTTCGCCCCGGTCTCCATCGGAATCACCAGCACTGCCCTCGTCTTTGCGTCCGATAATCACGTTCCCGGCCACGAGCAAGGTGGCGCCGACCCACCACAGCGGCGGCAGGGCCTCGGAAAAGATGGCGGACCCGAGTATCGCTGTGATCATGAAATTCGTCGATGTGTTCATGATGGAGACTTGGGTTGTTGAGTTGCCTTTTGCTAGAGCTTGTGTGAAGAAAGTCCACATCTGGATTTCAGGTTAGCATTTGTGGTAGGATATGAGAGCGTGTTGGAAGGGCTGAAGACTTACCACGCCGTTGAAGACAAGGTTTAGGCCGAAAAATATCTAAGTAGCAGAGTGTTAGTGTTTAGATTGAATCGCTGTAAACATCATACAAAGCTAGGTTCGGACGTTTTGAGGCAGTTCTTGAGGGTAGGAAAGATTGCGCATGATGCTGTGTCCCCAGCGTCGGCGGCCAACTCGCCCTGGGTAGTGTATAAGGAATAAAAGTATGAGATACTTACACATCGAACGATGATTTCGAGAACCCTGTCGCTACCTTCCAGCCCCAAGACTCCCGATATACCACGAGCGATATGCGCCGTCAGGCCATTCGTCGTCCTAGTGCCATTAGTTAGCTTCAATCTCATAGCAGATCTCATCAAATGTAGCGAGAGAGAAAATAGCGTGCCCTCGATATCCTCTCGCATCAGTGCCATACGAGCCTTTAGCTTGAACCGCCACATTTTAGGTGAGGATCTCAGCGGCGAGTCAGAAAGACAGACAGCTCGGCCCAGGGTGCATGAACAAAGTTGACCGCATAACTCATCACGCCTCAACCCTCATTTCGTACCAATACCCCAAGGACTCAGGAACCCAAAAGTGGAATCAAACTAGGATGAATCTGCTATACTCACAGCTTGGCAAACACGCCATTGAAAGCCGCGCAAGCACCGCTCGCCACAGCGTACACAATCCACTGATTCCTCGTCGTCCAGGCCATATTATCGCCTAGGACGTTGTCCTCTCGCGCAATTTCCGACGCTCTCACTTCCGCCGCGGCTTTTTCCCTCGTGGATACGGTGGAGCCAGGTACGCCCGGTCTCCGCTGTTTCAGCGCACCGGTAGCGGAAGACGACGGCCCGGGGTTAGCTGATGTCGCGGATGAGGAGGAGTCGGGTTTCCGAGTCGTCCGTCGAGCCATGGTGGAATAGGGACGGACGGGATGGGGCTGCTAGGTGTGTTGCTATATAAAGACGGGAAAGGAAGCCGATGAGATCAGCTGCCGGGTTAGGCCACGCGACTCAGGGATGTGTGATACGAGAGAGGAAGCCGGTCGGCCGGGTGGGTTTGCTTCATCCGATTGGCAAGCTGACCCGTTTTCGTTTCACACACCCCCCTGTATTTCTTGGTGTTCAGTCTGTTTTGGATGAATGAATGGGAGCTACTCGCTTCGTTTAGGGCTGAGACTGCCCAGTTCGTCGTTCCGTCCGTTTGGAATTCTGGCTTAGCATAGCGCAGCCAACTGTAACGTCCGCGGGACGCACGAGGAAAATCGCCAAGCCTTGGTGGATTTGAACGCGCGTTGTGACCCTTGGCGGGCGTTCCTAGCGTAGCTCGATTGAGTCAATGATGATACTGTTAGTATACAAATAGGCGAGCAGTGGTATGAAACGTCCTCGTTTTTACAGGAAGGGGCTTACTAAAGTAAACAATAAAGGAGCCTCTTTGTAAGTTTATTTTTAAGGTTAAATGTTTAATTGCTTCGAATTACCTGTTTAAACTAGCCAGTTTGAAAAGTTTATAGCTGTGATAAATGTCATAAGTGCGGTAGGTTCAAAAACCTGGTATCACAGTACCTACTAAGAGACTGATACACCACTGAAAGAAAGGAGGAACGTCGAAATTATTTATACAGGCGCAGCAAAATACATGGTCATTTAGTTACTACAGAAGTATTCATTACGTTGCCAGTGAACACTCTATTGCAATTGCCAGTTGCCATGGAATTGTAGTACCTATATGGCCGGCAGCTACCCATAGAAGTCGCGCATACTTACACCACGTAACAGGGCCACGCACTAGACTACTAGACTAAACTGGTCACACAGAGTGGATCCATCACAGTTATCGAAGCTGTATAAAGCCCTCCACACCTATCTTGCAGACAGGTCTTCTTCCTTCGCTCTTTAACCCTAATCCAGTCGTTAATTGAGTAATAGCTGCCTTACTACAGGATCCGTCCTGGCTCCCAGTAAGCTCGTTATGTCATGAGCCAGCCTCGGTAAAGACGGTGCGGGGTCACATGACACAGGGGGTTAGGCGCTGAGATCACAGTATCGAAACATATATTAATCATAAGAACGCGTCAAAGTGTGAAATGCCACTGCAACAGAACAGTATATCGAAGGGTGAGTGACAGATAACGATAACTCGAAAGATTCCCGCAGTTGAACGTCTTTCTCTTAACTTAATACCGGGCAAAGTTTCATAGATCATACTGTTCGGTCAGAAGGGCTAGTCGAGGACGTTTTCAAAGTTTTCACCGTGTCCCTCTCCAACCCTGTATCCGCTCTTCTTTTCCTCCGCTTTCGACCCTGGGTCCATGAGATCGCAGGATATCGGGTCCTGAAGCGGTCACATATTTCCGCCGGGAACGCCGTCTCCACTGCCGTTCCCACCACCGCCCTAAGTCGCGTCATACACGATGCCTCGGAATCATTAATCGTGGGGAGCAGCATGTCCGTTACCTCGGCCAGCAGCCTGGAGTTGCAGGTCCGCAGCTCCGCTGTATGCATGGTTTCCAGGCGGCCAAAGAATTTCTCGCTGGTTGAGACTATCCTGACCCGGTTGCCTAATGTCCGCTGGATGGACGAATTCATGAATCGGGTGTTGGATGGGTCCAGCGTTGCACCAGCACAGAGGAAATCGTCGAGTACTCGAAGATAAAGCGCCTCACGAACCGCATCAGAAGGCACCTCAAAAGCTACATTGAGGTATGCCGCAAAGGCGGGCCAGCCTTCCACATTACTGCGCCAGACCGTGTCGTCTGTATCCGCGCCTTGACGCAGCAGCATAGACAAAATGTTGTTCTCGAGAAGACTCCAGAAGCGTTCTTCTGCCACTTTAGCTGTGTCGCGACTCCATGATGTCGTGTGGCCGATAAGAATAGTCCAGGGCGTCCATATTCGCTTCGGATCCTGGTTCCACTGTGCCTCGTTCGGATCCAGATTTTGGGTTTCCAAAACCCAGCGCAGCATCTCGACACCCCGACTCCGCCACGGGATGTTCAGATCAAACTCTGCAATAGTTCCTCTAGCGGCCAGTATGCGGGGGGTGAGTGAAGGGCCCCACCCCGAGAAATAGCCTGGGTCGCGGGGCAGCTTCCAGGCAAGAAAGCCCGCGTGCTGTCCGACAATGAATTGCTCTCGGACGAAAGCTTCGATTGGATGCCCGTGCACGAAACTTGCTTGTTTCTGGAGAACCTTCATCGGCATGATGCGATCGAGCTCCTCCAGAACTTTGTATGCAACGGTGTTAGAAGGGTGTGAATCTTCCATCTCTGCCGCGCGAGTCAGGGCATTCGCTGTTAAGGATTGCAGGTAACAGTCCTCGTACATGCCAAATTTCTGCCGTGTCACCTGTTCTTCAAAGAGGCTTCTCTTGATCATTGCCGTGTACACCTTGAGGAGAGATAGTGAGAGGTTGAATCCAGAAGGTATTTTGTCAGCGAGGAAGTCTAACATCTCTCGAGTTTTCAGAAAGTCTCTGACGGTTCGGTGCAAGAAGGTGACAGTGCCGGTCTCTCGGTTCATTTCCAAAAGTCCGCGAGATCGGCTGTTCAGCCACCATACCATCTGTTCTCTCAGATTCTTGTCCTCTTCTGGGCTATATGGTGCTACTGGAAGGTGGAAAACATAGTCTTCGTCATCGTAGTTCTGATCATGGAAATCATACGCCATGGCGTGCAAAGGCTCCTCGGCTGCGATTGTCATCTGTAGCGTTGTCGACATCTTTTTATGATAGAAGGGTTCGATCGACTCCAAAATCTGTCGGAAGAAGACCTCAAGCTCTACTGGGAAACTCTCTAAGCGGCGGCAAATATCTGAAAAACTATCTCGGTTGGTAAGACCTTCTCGAAGTAACCTGGTTACAAGGAAAACCCAGAGGAATACACCACAAGCACGTTGCTCGATTTCCTCGACTAACCAGTTGCCCTGAGACGCCTTTGTAGCCAGCGATGACCATCTTGGGTGTTCGTAGAGACGCCACCGGATGTACTCGAGAATGTCGTTTCGCGTCAGGTCTTGCATATACAATTTACTCTGAGGGTTATCGCCAAATGCCTGCTCAAATTCATTCCAAGGTCGGCTGGAGAGACAGATTTTAATGTTGGCAGACTTAGCGAGATCACCAAGTACCTTACAGAGGTCGCCATGATTACCATCATATTCATCTAGGCCATCAATGAAGAAGCAGAATCGGATGGAACTCATTTCCCGAGCCGCAACCTTTCGAAGAATTTCGCAAAGGTCAGACGAAGTCCACCGCAAAAAGCCACACTCGCTCTCTTCGCCCGGGCCTGGACGTCTATTACCGCAGATTGGTATTATCAACTCGGAGAATTGCCGAAAAATTTCGTAGAGCAATGTACGAAGGAGGCCCTCCTGAGATTTTTGCATTGTGGTACCCGCGCTCCAGAAGTAATGGCTTGCGACGATGATTTTTTTGGAGCCTGACCATTCGGATAAAAGGTCAAGAGTCCTCGGCTCATCGGCGATAAACTTCATAAAAGTCGACTTACCCGATCCCGGTTTTCCTGAAACCCAGAACACCCCGTCATCGCTCTTTAGCCATTTGGCGACAGATGTTGCTGAAGTTGGGTTATCCCTCTCTACATGGTAAACCCATCGGAATGTTTTCTGGTAGGCTTCTGGAATCGACGCATGCCGGACTGGTCGGGTTATGAAGCTTAGGCTCTTTAGAACGGCCTGCTCTTCTGCGACAGCGTCTTGAGAAATAGACAATTTTGAGATCTGCTGCTCAAGAGACTCTAATTCTCCGACTAAGGCCGTGCCCGCTGAGTTTTGATGTCGGACTTGCTCGACACTCTGCTTTACACAGCACAGTGCAGTCATGATCTCATCAAGCTTAGCCGACTGATCGAACTGTAACCTGATGCTTTCGGTTTGGAGCTGCTCGAGCTGACGCGCACGAGCTTCTTGGGCATGGCTACAAGCGCGACCGATCCCTGTCAACGATGCCGGCTTGCTAGAAGGAGCTGTCCTTTGGAGACGAAGGCGCAAACGTACCTTGCGATGGTGCAAATATGAAGCGTCATTGTTATTTGGGTCCTATTCAGCCGGTCTGTCAGGAGGTTATGTCTCTAGAGTAAAGCTGGGTTACTGGTAAGTAGCCGCAAAATAGGAATGTATAAGTAAAAGCTTAATATTATTGATTCTTAAGCTACTCTTAACAAGTTAAAAAAACTTAGATTTTTATATAGCTAGTTATTTGCTATATTTTTACTATAAAAACAGCTGCTAGCTTTTTGTGTACTTAGTGCTTAATAAAATGCTTTTTTTTTAAATGTTTTGTTTTTAAAGCAAAAAAAAGTAATAAACATTATTAACTAAAAAAAATAATTATATATAAGTACTTTAAAAAAAAGGTTTGTTAATAGTTTATAAAAAAGTTATTAGTGTTAAACAAAAAGTAAGTATAAACTGTTTAAATACTTAAGTATTTTTATATTTTTTTAATAGTTATTGTTTAAATATATATATTTAAAGCTTAATTATAAGTTTTTTTTTTTTTTTTTTTTTTTTTTTTAGCTTTTGCTATTTTTGCTTTTATAAATTTTTTGCTAAGCTAATAAATAGCTGTTATTAACTATAAAAGCTTTTAAAAATATAGTTTTTTTATTAATATATAAATATATTTTTATAGCAAGTTTTTTTAGTTTTTTAGCTAACTTTTAAAAGTTTAACAACTGTTTTATTATAAAAATATATTTAAAGTTTTTTAATAAGTTTTAAGCTAATTTTAATAAGCAAATTATATTATTATTACTATTATTATTATTATTATTATTATTATTATTATATTATAAATAATTTGAATATAGTTTTTTTTTAACTTTTTAGCATGCTAACTGCTAATTTTTAAAAAAAGTTAGCGCACTATATTTTATTGCTGTTGTTTAAACATAATATTTAAATAAAATAGCTTTAACTTTAACGATTTTAAGCTGTTTTATAAAAACATTAAAAATAAATATATATATGTTTTTTATATATTTTTTTAAATACTATATAAATAAATTAAAGCTAGTTTATAAATATTAATTTAATTATTAACAGTAAGCTTTAAATGTTTATAATATAAAAGCAGCTTTAAACTTTATATTTTAGTTAATATTTATGCTTTTTTTTTTTGTAGCTGTTTTATAGCTGTTAATATATATTAGTTAACTAGCTTTTTTAAAGCGTATAACTTTAATTTAGCTTATATTTTTAGTTTAATAACCAAATATATTAACGTAAAAAAATATTTGTTACTTTTTTACTATTTTTTTATATATTAACTTTTATAAAAGTTTAAAACTGTTTAACTTATTATTTGTTGCGCTTTTTAAAGCAAAAAAAATATAGCGAACTTTTTTGCTAAAAAAGCTAGCGCTATTAAAGCTAAAGCTGCTATTAAACAGCAAAAACGTAAACTTTTTGCTTTTAAACGTACTATTATTGCTATTAAACGTTTAATTGTTGTTGTTAAAGCTATTACTACTGTTTTTTTATAATATATTGTGCGTTTTTTTACGTTAAAAAAACGCGTTTAAAAACTTTTCAAGTTTTATAATAAAGTTATAAATAAAAAAAATTTTATTAAAAATTTTACTTTTTTTTATAACATTTGTTTATTTTTTGCTAGCATGCGGCTGCTTTTTAAACGCTAAATAAAAACGAAAAAAAAAAAAAAAAAAAAAAAAAAAAAAAAAAAAAAAAAAAAAAAAAAAATATAAAAAAAAAAAAAAAAAAAAAAAAAAAAAAAAAAAAAAAAAAAAAAAAAAAAACAAAAAAAAAATTTTTTTTTTTTTTATTTTTTTTTATTTTTTTTTTATTTATTATTTTTTTTTTTTTTTTTTTTTTTTTTTTTTTTTTTTTTTTTTTTTTTTCTTTTTTTAATTTTATAAATTAATAAAACATTATTTTTGCTCCTTTATTTTTGCTTTATAGTTGCTTTTAATATTTACGCTTATATTTTTTTATATTATTTATGTTAATAAACTATATTTTTAAAAATATAAAGTTTGTATAACTTAAAAAGTTATACGTAAAAAAAGTAGTAAAAAGTCTAATTTTATTAACTAAACTGCTAAGTCACGGCTAGTAGCTGTGCTAGTAGCTAAGACTTACACTAGCTACTACACTTGTACAGGTTTGCTAGACCCACTAGGGCTGTGCTAAAGATTGCCCTACTACACACACTTACTTAAGTGTGCAATTGTAAAGGATAGCTTTTTTCCTTCCCTTTTTTTTCTTTATCTTTAGATTTTTGTACAATATAGCATATATTGCTAAAGCTTTGCTTTTATTTATATGCTAAGTATAACATGCTATAAAAGTTTAAATTAAAAAAGCAATTAGTAAAGCTAATTGTTAAGCTATATATAAGTAGGTTAAATAACTAAATAAATTTTAAACTTTTTATAAGCTTTTATAAGCTTTTATAGCTTACGCTTAAAAGCATATAGTTATTTATATAAATATTGTTTTAACATTAGCTGTTTTTTATCTTTTATACAAATAGCTTTATATATTTATTAACTAATTTTTACGTATGCTTTAAATATTAAGCTACCTAGAAAAAAAAAAGTAAAATAAAGCGCGCGGAAGCCTTTAAATAAAGTTAAAAGTAAAGCAGTATTGCTTATTTTATACAAAAAATTAAGTTATATAATATATTAATAAAGCTTTATATAATTAATTAAATTGTATAACATATATAATTAAAAAGAATGTTAAAGCTTAAGCGCTTAAAAAGTTATAAGTGTTATATAACTAAAAGTTATAAGTTTTAAAAGGTTATATGTTTTATACGATTAAAAGGTTATAAGTTTTAAAGGTTATATGTTTTATATAATTAAAAGGTGTTTAAAAAGTTATAGCTAAAAAAGTTATAGCTAAAAAAAAGTTGTAGCTTTTATATAACCAAAAAAGTAAATGTGTACAAAAAAAAAAAGGTAAATCTAAAAGCTTTAATATTTTAAAGCTTTTTGTCCGAAAAAGTTATATAAAGTTAAACAGTATTATATAAGCTTTTTTATACAACTATTAAGCTTTTTTGTTGTTTATTATTTTTAACAACTTTTAGCTTAAAAAGTTCGGTTTTATACGAAAAGTTTTTATATAAGGGTTACACTTAGCGGGTAAAAAGCTTAGCTAAATGTAAATCGAAAAAAGTTAAAAAAGGTTTTCGTACAAAGGCTACACCTAGCAAAAAGCGCGGGCTAAGTATAAAACGAAGTAAATAATTAAAGGTTTTTGTATAAAAGCTACACTTAGCAAAAAAGCGCGGGCTAAATATAAGTTAAAAAAGTCCGGCATAATTGCATGCTATTAATTAAACTTTTGTATAAAGGCTAAACTAAAGTATAATTATAAAACTAATTTTTTAAGCTTGTTAAGCTACTTATAAAACTTAAGTGTGCAATATAAAACACGTAGCTTGTACGTTTAATGTTAAAATTCCGTTATTTATTTTGCTAATTTGCCGCTTGTTAGCTATTACTAGTTAACAACTAATTAATGTTAATAAGCTATATTTTTAAAAATATAAAGTTTATACGGCTTAAAAAGTTATACGTAAAAAAAGTAGTAAAAAGTTCAATTTTATTAACTAAACTGCTATAAAAGTTTAAATTAAAAAAGCAATTAATAAAGTTAATTGTTAAGCTATATATAAGTAAGTTAAATAACTAAGTAAATCTTAAACCTTTTATAAGCTTTTATAAGCTTTTATAGCTTACGTTTAAAAACATATAGCTATTTATACAAATATTGTTTTAATAATTTAAAAATTATTTTTATTAAAGTATTTTTATTAACGCATTAAATATTTTTTTTTTATAACAACTTTTAATAAGCTAATATTTTTTTAACTATAAAAATATTGTTATTTTATATTATTATTAGTTTTTAAAGCAAAAATAAATATTTTTTTTTATAATATTTATAAAACTTTAATATATTAATTAAAAAAATATAATATATTTTATAAATAAATAATAATTTTAACTTATAAGCTATAAAGTTGTTTTTTATTATTTTAAATATTTTAAAAAGTTTTAAATATTTATTTGTTAGTTTAAAACTAAGTTGTTATTAATTAATATTTTTTATAAACAATATTATAAACTTTTTAACTTTAAACTTATAAACTTTTTTACTTTTGTTATACTATTTTATATAAGTTTAATTATTATAATTTAGCAGTTTAACTACTTTTTTATAGCTTTATTAAATTTAAATTATTTGCTTTTTAATATTTTTATAATTATATTTTAGCTAAATTATAAGTTAATTAAAAAGTTTTTATAAAATATATTTAAATAAAACTTTTGCTAAAGTTTTATTATATATTAAATATATTATTTATTATTATTAAATTAATCCGTAAAGCTATTACTAGCGCAGCTATTCTACTTGTTTATATTATAAGCAAAAACTATGCTTAGTAGCGCTTTAATTTTAGTTTTTACTGAAATTAAAGCGTTTAAGTCGGATAAAATGCTTACGTTTTACTATATATAGTTTTTAATAAAAACTTTTTTTTATATATTAAGTTTTTTTGCTTAGTTAATTAAAAAAAAAAAAAGTAAAAAAAAATTGGAAAAAAAAAAAATTTTTTTTGCAAATTTTTAAAACTTTTTTAGCTTTTATTACTTTAGTTTATAAGTAGCATAAACTTTTTTTGCTTATTAGTTTATATTTTAATTAATGTTTTACTGTTGTTTTACTTTTTATAGCAATAGTATTAAAGCATTTTTTTAATGCTTTTAATACTTTTAGCAAAATTATATATAGCTAGTTTTTTTGTTTTAATAAATTAATATATAATTGTTTTAAACTTAGCTAAATTGTTAATAATATCCGCTAAATTTTAGTAGCTTTTTAAAACTATTAAAAAAAAAGTTGTTTTTAGTTTTTTTTGTTTATTAATTAATAGTTTATAGTTTAAAATAATATAAGCTGCTGTTTTTTTGCTAGCTACGTATTTATATAATAAAGTTAAATATTTAAATATTTGCTTTTAGTAAAAAAAAGCTTTTAAGCTAATTTTTTTTGTTTGTATTTAAAAAACAACTATTATTTTATATTTAAAAAAGCTTTTATATTTTTTAACTGCATTATTTTTAAAAAATAATTTTTTTGCTATAAAATAGCTGTTTTTGTTAAAGCGTATTAATAGCTACTGCTTTTGCTATTTTTTTAAAAGCGCTTTTTTTAGCGCTTAGCTGTTAGTTTATTTGTTTTATTTATTTTAAGCTATTTAAAAAGTTTTAAAGCGTTTTTTAAGTTTTTTTTAGTTTTAGTTCTTTTATTGTTTTATTTATGCTTTATAAACTATAAACGTAAGTTAACTATAAGTTAACTATATAACTTTTATATAAAAAAATATAAAAAGTTTGCTTTTAAAAGCAGCTGTTTTACTGCAAAAATATAAGTTTAAAAGTAATATTATTAGCTTAGTTTTAATATGTTAAACTATTATTGTTTTATATATACTTATAATTTTACGGAAATATATTTTTTATATAACTTTAAGTTTTTAAATAATATTTTATAAGCGTTTTTTTTTAAAAAGCTTATACTATATTATAGTTTTATAAGCTAATATATTATATACTATAGCAATATATAGCTGCTTTATTTTTGTTATACTAGTTTTTTATACTAAGTTTTTTAGTTTTATTATTACGTATTATTAAATAAAAAGTTTTTTATAAAGTTTTTTTAAATATAAGCGCTATTTAAAGTTATTTTTAAAATAAACTTTTAAAAATTTTATACTTTTTTTAAGCTTAATAATAAATTTTAATAGAATAATTAGCATAATAATTGTTTAATAAGCTAACAAAAAATATATTAGCTTGCTTTTTTTCGCTTTAAACTTTATTTTATAACGTAATATTTAAAACTTATATATATTTTATGCTTTAGTTAAAGCTTTATAGTTGTTTTTAGTTTTTAAACTTGCAATTATTATATTAGTATTATTTATAAATTTAATTATTGCAATATTTTTATAAACTAAAATTTTTTTATATAAAGTTAATATATATAACAAAAATAATAATAGCAATAAAAAAAAACTTTATAACACTTTTAAATTTAGTTATATTAAGTTAACAAGTTTTCTGTTAAATTTAAGCTATACTGTTTGTTTTGTTAAAAAGTTTTATATTTATACTATTATTTATAAAAAAAAGCTTTTAGTTTTTAAAATATAAATTAGTTTTATATAGTTAACTGTATTAAAAGCGCTAGCAATATTAAATAATAAAAGCAAAATTACGCTTTTTTGCTTAATAACTTTTTGTACGCTATTAGCAACTATTTTTATTGCTATATTAATAGATTAATATTTGCAGTTTTTTATTTATTCTTTTAAAAAAAAGCTTTTAAGTTTAGCAGTTTTAATAAGTTTGTTATATATTTTTTTTTTGAAAATTTTCTTTATTATATTAATAAAAAAAATAAGCTTTTAGCTTCCGGCTGTTATATAAACTAGCAATACTTTGCCCGGTTTTAAAATAATTATAACTTTTGCTTTTTTAAACCGTTTTAAATAATACTTAAAATAAAAGCTACTATAATAAAAAGCTATTAGTATATAAACTAGTAGTTTGCTATATGTTTTAAAAAACTTGTTTAAAAATAGGTTATTTTTAAAAGCTTTTTATAATAAAAGTTTATATACTAAGTTAATTATATATTTTTTTATAATAGTTTATAAAACTTTAAATTTTTAATGTTTATTATAATGCTTTAGCTAATTAAAAATATTTTTAAAGTTTGCTAGTAAAATTAAAAAAAATTTTACTGCAAGTTTTTTTGCTTTTTTAAAGTGCGTAGCTATAACTACGGGCTTTTCTAAGTTATTTTTTAATAGTAAAATAAATATTGCTTTTAAAAAAAGTTTATTTAATAACTTTGCTTATTTTGCTAATAATTAAAATGTTTTAAAGTTTTTTAAAACTTTTGTTACTATTTATTACTATAAGTTTTTTTAAGCGTTTACTACTAAATGTTTAAATTTATTACGAGCTTTAGTTAAGTTTTTTTAAGCGTTTTTAAATTTACTTTTTTTATATTTATAGTACGTTTGTTTAGCTTTAAATTTTAAAGTTATAACGTTTAAGCTTATTTATAAAGCTTTTTTTGTTTTTTATTTTAAAGTTTTTAAAAAAGTAAATAAGTTCGCAATTTTTATAAGTTGCTTTATTAGTTTTTTAATTGCATTATTTAATTCTTTTTTGCTTTTTATTACAATTATTTTTTAAAATTTTTTGTTAGCTTTTGTAGCTATTATAACTTTATTTATTTGTAGCTAGTTCTATTTTTTTGCTTTTTTTAAATAGCTTTTTAAATATATACTTAGTTTTATAGTTATTTTAAAAGCTTTATAATTTAAACCTTTTTATTTTAAGTTTTTTTAATATATTGTTAGCAAGTTTTTTAAAACTTATACTAAATTAATTATTAAATTTTTTTATTTTTTTATTACTTTTGTTATTTTTTTTAAAAATATTAACAAAATTAAACTTTATTACGCTATAAACTTTAAAAGTTTTTTGCTATTTAATAAAAGCTAGTTTGTTAAGTTTTATAAAAAATAATAAAAGTTAAAGTTTTTTATAAATAAATGCTGTTTTAAAAATAGTTTTTTAAAAAAGTTTTATAACAAGCTTTTTTATACGTTTTTTATTAAGCTTAACAAATATATTAACTAAATTATTACTGTAGTATTTTTGTTTTTTATTTTAATATAAGCTTAATTTTTTTTGCAGTTTTTAGTTAATGTTTTAAAAGTAATTTTTTTATTAATATAAAGCGTAGCTTTTTTGCTTTTTTATAAAGTATAATAGTTGCTGCTTAAACAATATAATGCTTTTTTTTTTATAATTTTTACTTTTTAAATTACAATAAAGTTTAAGTTTATTTTTTATAGCGCGTACGCTATATTTAAACATAATTTTTTTTTAATGTTTTAAAATATAATATTTATTATAGTTATAAAAACAATAGTGTTTACGCTAATGTTTTATAGTATTTTATAAAAAAGCTTGTTTTGTTTATATTTTTATTTTTTTTTTTGTTTAATATATTAAAAGCTAAGCTAACTGCTTATAATATTAATATTATATTAATATGTTTTGTTATAGCAGTTTTTTTATAATTGTTTTAAAATTTATATAAGCGTAAAATATATATAGCTTTTAATTTTTTTTTTATTTAAACGTTAAACAAACATATTTTATTTTAAGCTTTATATTGTTTTTTATAGTTAGCGCACTAAAGTATTACTTTTGTAGTTTTTATTAAGCATTTATTTTTTTTTTTTAAATATTTAAAGCTTTTGTAGCATTTATAGCATGTTTATTTAAAGCAGTATATAGCTATATAATTATATTTAAAACAGTTAAAATATTGTTATACTTTTACGTTAAACGTAAATAGTTTATAATTAAAAAACTGCGCTTTTTAAAAAAAGCTTTTTTTGCTAAGTTTTTAAATAGCTATAACTATATTAACGTATAATACTATAAAAACAAATTAAGTATTAAAGTTTTTTAAAAATATTTGTTTATACTTATTTAGCTTTAAGCAAACGTTTTTAAGCACTACTTTTAATGTTTTATTGTTGTAAATTTTTTGCAGCTGTACTATTAGGATTTTTTTTGCTATTACTGCAATTTTGCGCTATTATAGCTTAATTTTTGCTTTAAAAGCTTTAGTTATTTAATTGTTTTAATTAAAGCTTTTAAAAAGCTTTTTTTAAAACGTAATAATTACGTTTTTGCTAAAAAGCTTTTTAGCTATAATAGCGTTAGCTTTATTAAAAGCTATATTAACTGCTATTATAATTATAATTAGTTTACGTTTTTTAAGTATTTCCGGTTATATTTTTGCTTTAATAATAACTTTTTTGTTTTTTTTTGCCGGAATAGCTTTTTTGTTTAATAAAAGCTAAACTTTTGTAAAAACTACTTTTTATGCTTACGTTTAAGCTTAAAGTTGTATACTAAGTTATTAAAGTATTTTTGCTATTGTTTTATTAAAATTGTATTATATAATTAACTTTTTAGCATTTATAAATTTAGCAGTTATGTTTATTAAGCTTTAAAATTTAGTTATTGCTTAAGTTTTTTTTGCGTTATAATAAAAAAAAAGTTTTTTTATTACTTTATTTTTTTTAATTAGCTAAAATATAGGTTTTATTAGTTTATTAAGCATTTTTTTTATAGCTGCAAGCTTTATGTTTTTTTTTAGAAAATTTTTCGGTATTATAGCAATAGTGAGTCCTTTATAACGTTTTAGTATAAAATCTTTTAATAAGTACTAAATATATTAATATATTATATATTTATTTTATTAATATTAGTTTTTTTATTTAATTGTTTTATATAAAACAACTAAAAATTTGCAAGTAATATTTTAAAAACTAGTTTTATTGCTTTATTTAATTATTTGTTTATAAATAAAAAGCTATATTAAATTTTTTGCTAATAGTTAGTTAATAATATAATATAGCTTAAAAATAGCTTATAAATAAAAAGCTTTTATTTAAAATAATACTTTTTAAAATATTAAATTGCGAAAAAACTTACGTAAAAAATATATTTATAAAACTTTTTAAAGTTAAAATAATAGTTGTTAATAAATATAACATATATTTAAACAGCTAGTTTATTATTATTAAAACATTGTTACACTTTTTTTTTAATTATGTTATAAATATAAACAAACTTATAATAAAATTATAAAATATTTTTTTAAACAATATATTAAATATAAAAAATAAAACTAACTTATTATAAAGTTAATAAATATAAACTTTTGTTTGTTAATATATTGCGCAATTAATAACGTAATTTTTTACGTTTTTAAAAAAGCTTTTTTAAAAATAGCTTATAAATAATTTTTTTTTCGTTTTTATAACTTTTTAATGTTTAAATAAAAAAGTATTATAGCAGCTATATAAAAGCTTTTTTTTTAATATATAACTATTAAAAATATATATTTGTTTTTTATAATAAAATAATCCGTTTTTATTTAAATATTATATAAGTTTAGCTTTTAGTTTTTTAGTTTATTATTATTGTTATATATTTAAAATAATAAACTTATTAATTTGTTATACTTTTTAAAAAATGTTTTTTAACGTAAGCTTTAAGTTTTTTAGCGTTATTATTATTATTAATAATAATATAAAAGTTTATAAATAACTATTTATTATTTTAGCAAATTTAACATAATGTTTTTTTAAAACATTATTTTATATATTTTTATTTTTAAAAAAACAAACAAAAGTTTTTTTAAACTATTTATTTTTTTAGTTGCTGCTATTTTTTAGCAACTTATTAGTTATTAGTTTTTTTTTATGTTTTTTAATATTTAATATTTTTATATTAAACAAGCTTTTTAATAATAAAAATAAAACTAAAGCTTTATATTTTTTTAGCTTATTAGCTATTTTATTATAAATAGTTAACAAGTTTAATAAAAAGAACTGTTTGTTATAGTTTTTATTTTTTAAGTTTTTAAACTTTTTTAAAAACTAAAATATTAAGTTTTTTCGAGCTTTTTATTTTATTTTACTATTAAAATAGTTAAATTAACAAAATAGTCCGTTTATAAAATTTTGCTAATTTAGCTAATATTTAATTTTAAAATTAAACTTTATTAAAATTTAAAGCTATAACGTTTATTTAATGTTTAACTATAGCTTAATAGCTAAATAGCTATAATTTAAATAGTTTGTTAAAATAAAAATTTAGTGCTAAAAATAATAAAAGTAATATTTTTATTATATAAATATGTTTATAATAGCTAATAGTTTAATATTTAATATATAATAGCAAAGTTTAACTTTTTATAGCTTTTTAAAATAATATATAATAAAATATTAACAACTTTTAAAATATTATAAAATAGTTATACTTAAAGCAAAATTTAATACGTTTATTTTTATTTAAATTAATAAAGTTAAATTAAAATATTATAGTATTAATATTTATATAAAAAAAAGCTAAAGTTTTTTAAAAACTATTTGTTTGTTTATTATTAGTTTAAAAATGCTTGCTTGCTTACTTTTTAATTTTTTTATAAATAACTTAATAATTTTAATATATTTTTATATAAAGCGTTAATAAAACTTAATAAAGCTTAAAAATATTTATATAACGTATACGTTATTAAATAACAACTATTGTTTAATTGTTTTAACTTTTTTATAATTTATATTAATGTTTTTAAAAATTATTATAAACTTTAAAAATAAAATATATTTTATAAACTAATTATACTTTTTTAAGTTAATATATAACTTTTATTTTTATAGCTTTATTAAAACGTTATAAACTATTTATAAATAAATTTGTTAGCTTTTATTATAAATAATAATATTATTTAAATATATAATATATAAGTTGTTTATTAAATTTAATAACGTATAATTAATATACTGCTAAAAAGTTATTAAAGCGTTAATAAAACTAAACAATATAACTAAATATTTAAAATGTTTATATTTTATATAAAAAACAGTTTTTTATTTATTTTTTTTACAAATATATAATTAGTAGTATATATTTTTAAAATTAAACTTTATATATATTTTAGCGTTTAATAACTAATTAAATATTTTTTTAATAAAAAATAAAAAAGTGCAGTTTTTTTTAGTTAATTAATTTAACTTTTTATAGTTAACATAAAATTATAGCTTATTTTTTGCTTTAAATATAAATAAAATTAAAAATTTTATTAAGCTATTAAAATATTAAATTTATTTTTTTATTAAAGCTTTATTAATATATTTTTATAAAACTTGCTATTTTTTTTTGTTTAATAAATAAATTAAACTAAAAAAAAAGTTTTTTTTTCTTTTTAAATTAATAGTATACTTTAAACAATAATATTTAAAAAATAATTCTGCTTTTTTTAAATCTTTTAATTCGTAAAATTTTTTTAACTTATTAAATAAAAAATAGTTGTTATAAGCTTTTTTTTAGTTTTTAAATATTATTATATTATTTATTATAAGCATAACTATTACTTTTAACTTTTTTAAAACTTTTTATTACTTTTTTATAAACGTTATAAAGCTAATATTTTTTTTATATAATTTATATACTTATTTTTTTATAACTTAGTTAAAATTAAAATCCGCTTTTTATTTTTAAAAAATATTTAATATTATTTTATATAATAAGTTAACAAAAACTTTAAAGCTTATAAACATTTGTTTAATTTATTTAAAGTTATTTTATGCTTTTATTAAAAAATTTATTTTGTTTTTTAAACGTTTAACTTTAAAAAATCTTTTTAAAGCTTAATTATTTTTACTTATTTGTTTTTTAGCTGCTTTTAAAATTATACTTTTTTTAAAAAAGTTTTTGTTTATTTTACTATTTACTAATTTTTTTAAAATAACTTACTTTTTACTTATTTTTAGCTTTATTAACGTTTTAAAGCATACAAATAAAACTAAGTTTTTTTATTATATATAATTAGTTTAAACTAGCTAT
This sequence comes from Xylaria castorea, assembly GCA_022495115.1. NCBI lineage: Eukaryota > Fungi > Ascomycota > Sordariomycetes > Xylariales > Xylariaceae > Xylaria > Xylaria castorea. Next base: position 81,500 of record MU382702.1, on the reverse strand, counting down.
AAAACATTAGCTAAATTTTAGCACGTTTTAATAAATACGTTATTTAACGCAATAGTTAAAATGTTTAAACAATACTTTATAAAATAACTTAGTTAGTAATATTTATTATATAGTTTAACGTTAAAACAATAAAATAAAATATATTTTAACTTATTATAATTATAATAAACAAATAGCTTACGTTTTTTATAAAATAAATTATATTAATAAAAATTTAGTTTTAAATATTTAGCAAAAACGCTGCTAAATAGTTGCTATAAAATAAATTAAAAAATGTTTAACTTACGTTTTATATTTTTTTTTACTACTTTTACTATAAGCTCCGCTTTTTATACAACTAAAATTAAGCTATTATAAGTTATTAAAATATTTTTTTTAAAAATTTTCTTTTTTAAATTATAGTTAAGCTTAACTAATAAACGTATAACTTATAACTTATTAAAAACTTTATTAAAATTTTTTGCTTTTATTTTTTTAAACCGTTTTAAAAAGTTTATAAAAAGCTTATTATTTTTTTAGTAAATTTTAGCTAGTTTAAAAGCGTTAACTAAGCTGCTAATAATTTTATTAGCTATATTAAAATATAACTATTGTTTAAACGCGTTTTAAAAAATTATAGCAAAATTATTATTATATACTAAAGTTAAATAGCTAGTTTACTTTTTTTTCGCAGAATTTTTAAAACAGCTGCTTATATAAATTACTTAAATAATTTTATTGTTTAACTTTTTTATAGCAAAATAAAAGCAAGCTTTTAAATTAATTAAAAAAAAGTTTAGCTTTATTTTTGTTTTACTTTTATATTTAAAAGCAAAAAAAGTTGTTTTAAAAAAAACTTTGTTTTTAGCTTGCTTTAAAGTTATTTTAGCTAAGCTAGCTATAATAATTCTTTTAGTTTTAATAAAATTATTGCTTACGTTTAATAAGTTAGCTAGTTGCTTTTTTTTTTGCTATAAAAAAGCTTTTTTTTAAACTATAACAATTTTTAAGTTTAATTATTTTTTAGTTAAAACTTTAATATTAAAAAGCTTTATAGCTAATATTTAAATATAAAATGCTTTTTATAAAATAAAAAACGTTATTATGCTAGCTGTTTTATTTTACAAGCTTATAAATAGCTTAACAACAATTTAAAAAAAAAAAAAAAATTAATATATTAAAAAGTTATATATTTAAAATAAAGCTAAATTATTAATAAATAGCCGCAAAATAAAAATATATAAATAAAAGCTTAATATTATTAATTTTTAAGCTACTTTTAACAAGTTAAAAAAACTTAAATCTTTATATAGCTAGTTATTTGCTATATTTCTACTATAAAAACAGCTGCTAGCCTCCTGTGTACTTAGTGCTTAACAGTTGGATAGCTAGATCTTTATCATCCAAGGGAAATTTTGAGTCTGCTATATGTGCTATTCCCACAACCTTGGTTTTATCATTAGTGTGTAACGCGGCAGCACCTAAGAGAAATTACAGCTGGATAATATTATTGGTACCTTCCGATCAACCTAGCAAATGCTGCTATGGACGCTAGTACAAGTGGGCTCTGGAAGATCTATAGAACACGCGAAAGTTTACACGAAGTGTCAATATCAGGAGCCTAAGATACTTACGATCCACATGCAGTCAAATGTATATATAATACCCTCTACCCTACAGTACTAGCTATTAGAACTTGGGCTTCTAAATATTTTAATGGGATTACCAAGTACTACCTTTGACACAAAGCTCCATTAATATTAAGGAAGCGGTGAAACTCATTTTCAGAGATTGTACACGCTATATGAGCAGTCCTTTAGATTTTTTCTCATGTATGTGGAATTTAGGTCAGATAATCTGAAAGAGCCCTGCGCACATTCCTGCTGGCGGTAGCTCCTGGTATTCCCCACTCATGAGATTAATCAGATTTTCCGCGAGAAACGCACTGTTAAAGCATAGCACTGCGCTTCGAAAGCTTATTAATAGGACGTATATACTAGTTGCGGATGCTACGTCTGGATCCTGATGGACGCTCCGAAATGTGTCTGATTCTATTGAAATGGCACAAGGTTAAACAATAACCAAGTCACCACGATAAGAAGTAAGATTTACAAGAGGAGAAGAGTGTTCAAAATGAGCTTAAGTAGTGAATTTTAATCCTTTGTTTAAGATCATTTTAATGAATGCTAATGCGATAAGATTAGAACTTGTCCAAGGTGTCGCACTACAGAAACCATAAGAGCTGGGCTGCTTAAGGATTTTAAACCGAAGCTAAGTACTTTCAAATTACTACATGTTACTAGATTAAGGGGAGAATCAACGCAGGTCTGGCAGCTGTTTAGGTCTAGTGGTATAACGATTTCGGGAGCGGCTGAGATTGAATTTTTATATTGATTCTTCTTACACAACTGGTGGGGGAACTATGTAGAAAATTCGCCTTTAAACCGTGCCATGCGATAAAGACTAATAAATGAGTTGTCGCGAGACTTAGACATAACATAGGAAATTTCGCAAACGACTTCGTTCTTGTAATGTTACATTTATAGCTTCTACTTAGTTTCACGGCACTTTCTCATAGAGGTGTTGATTTTTCATCTTTTAACATTTCTTTTTCTTTTTGTTTATATCGAACTAAGAAAACATCGCTTCTATCGAATTAAAATGGCAAATTTAGGGTTGTTGCCGGTAGCGGCAACTGCCGGAAACAACCCGTACAGAGGAAGGAAAGTGTAACCGGAGACCGGGCGGAACTTAAACGGCGATTAATGTCTTGGAACTGATCTCAGTATGAGGACCAAGGCGCAGCTGCTCCATGTAAGGCCGTAGGCAACTCGCCCACGGCCTGAGCTAGGATAGCGTGCACCCATCATGGCTAAGAAAGCCGTTGAACCGAGTAGTACAATATATATCAACTTTAAACTCCACGATTATACTCGTAAGGTAGCGTCTTAGATGGTTAATTACGCGTATAGACAGCGAGAGCTTTGATATGGAAGTTGAATGGGTCGTTGTCGGGCATGGACGGAAGTCGGTGTCTATCGTATCTTTCATGAAGTTGGTTGGTTCGCGGTGTGTCCATGGTCGAAAGAGAATTCCACCTATCATTAGTTTAGTATATATCTGTGAAAGAAAGGAACGAATGGTGCTTGGGACCTACCTATGACAGTAAGGTAGGTGATTGAGGACCTCGATAGGATCTAGTACATCCTGAATACATGTTGCTTCTTCCTCAGGCCAAACCATAGCTCTCGGGAGCGGGAGCGGCGTTGCTTGAAAGGGGAAATCGGCAATTACTTGCTTAACCGGGACCGGCATGGGTCCCTCCTTGCCGGTCCAAATCACGAGGGAATTCTCGGTAATGTGGCTGAAAGCCGTGGTATTGTCTCTCAAGACTACACATCCCAGCTCCTCTAGAACGGTGACCGTGTCGTCGGTATACTCAGAAGCCTGGAAAATCAACGGTGTAGCTCTTCCGGGACTAGCTGCCGCCACATAATCTCTGATCATAAGGGCCAGGAGGTGATGCGTGGTGCACCGCGGAGTACCGCTACCATTCATGCGGGAATCGCACACGTCGGCCTCAAATGTCCCAAGGTCAAAACAAACGATATTATCTATTCGCTGCTCGACATTCGATAAGGACCTCATGAGATTAGACGGGAAATCACTCCTATCATATCGGGCTCGGGCTTCGTCGAATATTTCCCGTACCCTCGCTAGGTTCATCGAAGCTGGGGAGTTTATTGGATCTGGAGGATAGCGTGCCGCGCCTGCTTCCACCAGAGACTCATTAGTTGCTGCTATGGCCGGATTGCCCTTGACTAGTCCTGGCGAGTAGAGAGGTTTCTCTGTTCCAAACTCGTGGACATGGGTGATGGAGTGCTGCAAACTTCGTAGTTCCACTAAAGGTGTTCTGAGTGACACTATGTCAGCAGTTTGGCGTGTTGACTTGTAATGTATAGTAAGGTGAAAAAGGGGACTGTGATTAAACGTGTCCCATATAGTAATAGGAAAGAAGAAGAACTTGTGCTTACCCATCATCATACTTCGTGCCGTATGACTGCCGATTTCCGAATGAATCTTGGAAGGAAAATAAAGGGCAGGACTTTCGGCCGTCAGGTGAGAGAAATTTCTGGATCCGAGCTATCTCGTCCATGCGGAAGAAAGGCTTGCCTTCTTCCTCATGTTTTAGTATCGCGGCACGTGCACTCTGCAGAATTATGCTCGGGACAATGCTTGCTTGTTGCGGTGGGCCATATGAGGCAATTAATTCTGACAGTCTTTGCTCTTCTGACATTGTTGCAGCGTGTAGTGTGTATCGTGTAGTGTGTAGCGTTGATAGAAGACAAGTTGTTGATAACTATGCGAAGAGAAAATTGCGCGGCTTTATAGCCGCGCCTGATACTGAAACTAGGGATGTAACTGAAGAACATCGTTCGGGCTGCTGGAGTAGAGGGTTGTTGACGTCTTTGGTTTGATGCAGTACTGACATTTCCGTGTTTGCATATTCTGGGTAACTATGGGATTCAACATCCTCACATATAGAACCCTCGTTTCTTGTGTTGTGTATATAGAATAGTCTAGCTTCCGGCATCTACCCCGTAATAACCACGAACCTGTATCCCTTTGCATATATATTGCTTTTTCCCTGCCTACTCTTAATAGCGCAAACTTCGAATCGGTCGTCCAAGACGTGGAAATATCCATGAATACCAAGTCAAATAAGTACCCTTGAAGCGGTTCCTTATAGAACCAGGCGACTTCTGGTTGTTCCACAGGATGTGAAGGGCGTATTCCATCTATTCTTCAGCAGCAGCAAGGAGCTTTGTATTGATGTCATTTGGAAAATTCGCTATAATTATCTCTTCGCTTAGACCGTATTATCTGCTGTGGGTATCCGTAAAGGGAGTGGCTACGAAGTGGGCAATCCTTGTAATCGAAGTTAAACTTTGCATACAAATGTCGAAGAGTTGGTATGGAAGCCCCTGAGACTGGAGATTTTGGGATCCGAAAACGGAATCCCTTATTCTGGTGCCATATGATAGCAAATAACATGCATTGGATCGCAAACGACACCCTTTAAGCTTAATCCCACATGAGGCATGTTCCTTGCCGCCTACATTACATTCATGTCTAAAACAAAGCCCTCAACTCCCTCTCCACGGTACCCAAAGCATCGAACTCCTTCGCTTCGGCACTCAATTGCATTGCCCGTGTCTTGAATTTGGGATTGGAGAGGACAGTATCAACTCCTCTCGCAAACGCTTCGGGCGTCTGCTGCTCCATACCCAAGTTGTAGGCAAACCCAGCATATTCTCCCCTCATTCCTAACGCGATTTTATCTTCGGTATGGCCCGAGAGGACCATAGGCACGCCATGCGCGACACAGTGCGAAAATACGCCGTAACTACCGTTCGAGACGAAGACGTCTGCGTGCTCGATGACTGCATCGTACGGGAAATAGTCTACGACAATGGTATTGCTCGGTAGCGGGCCCGGCAGTCGGCCTTCTAGTGTGGCACCTTTGACGCATAGGACGGCGATGACAAGAATGTCTTCTCTCCCTGCTAATCCCTGGATTGTCGGGATGAGCACGTTTTCCCAGTCGGTAGCTATCGTCCCCTGCGCAACGGCCACGATCTTCCGACGGGTGGAGGAGGACACGTCCTTTGCGCTGTTCTCCCGGACCCGGTCGAACCAGTCTGGGAACACGAAATCAGCGGTGCGCCAGGCCTTGGGTGGCAGCGTCCCGCCGAACGCGAAATTAGGCGGCCAGTCCGAGATGGGATATTCGAGCGAAGGAATGCACATCTGGAGAGTCTTATCGTGGCAGGCGAAGTTCATGTCCCATGCGCGATGATCAATCATCTTACCATGGTCGCCAAAGAGAATTTCTATTGGCTTGAATACCGAACACGTTTCTAACACGTATTTCATAGTATCCCATGCCTCCTTGTGTATGCCCTCTCGCGCCAGTTTGGCCATTAGCACGTTTAGTTTCCGGTTCCGGCTCGGGTCGTACGGTATGTCGAGCCAGTAGTCGTTATGGTCCACCGATGTCCACAGAGGTGGGACGATGTTAATGCCAAGGAACTTGGGGGGCTTGGAATAGCCATCCGGTAATGGAGCGCCGAGTCTGAGCGCGGCAACTCCACCTGAGGCGGCAATTTCGGACACGACAATGACTTCCCGATCCGGTTCTCTGTCCCGTAGAAGAGACAGAGCGCGCCGCAACGAATCAAGCATGCTGGGCAAGGTGGCGGCTACCAGCATCATTATTGATGGCATGATGTCCAGACCGGTGCCAAATCCGTGAATAAGCATCCAGTCACGGGTCCAGGTATCGCAGAGTCCGACGAAGGGTATAAACGTGGCCCCCGTCGCCTCAATGGCCTGCTGAAATTGAGTCCCCCCTAGGTAGTAAATGTCGTAACCGCGCTGGATGAGGTGTTGGGTAATCTGCAAGAGCGGGACAGTGTGGCCTGTGGCGGCGAAGGATTGGACTAGGATGATGGGATCCTTTGAATCACTCCTGGGTGACACTTTACGTGTCGGTATATTGTATGCCATGCTCTTTATCGTCCAAATTGGGGCGACGTTGATGGTAGAAAGTAGGGATGAATGTCTTAAGTTCTTTAGGCAACCAAGGGAAATTTGGAGTTTTGGAGATAACTAGGTGAGATATTTCAATTAGACGTGGGGGAGAAGCAATGGTGAGATTACTGCGCTTACAGCCAATAAGCTTGAAACATTTCAGCATCTGTGATCCCATGCATATTCACGAGTGTTACAACCAAATAGAGAGCTTTAGATATATGATTTCTATCGCTTTCGACTTAATGACTTGCCCTCTACTTGGGCTGTGAGTGAAGCCTCGAATCGCGTGATGATTATGATTTGGAGGGGCACTAGGGACGTCTTTAGTCGTGATGGTTGCGATTGGGTACTGGCGATGGTGAAGCGTAGGATTGGAGCGATTACAGCGCAGGTTGCAGGCCGCAACTGGGCGCTGCAGGCCCAGATTGGCTCCCACCATGGATGAGCTGTTCGTGCGATTGGATATCGAGCTCCTAAAAACTAACAACCATAAACACCTGGATTACATATGCCGCCATTGAAATCACCATTTTCATTTAGCAGCTCGCTCGGGGTATACCCTCGGCGTGCGTATGGTGAGTAGAGCTGCAAGATCGTCTACATGGCTACGGATGGCCAAGTCATACGCCTGGGGTCTGTGGGATCCGTCATGACGCCTTCCAGTATAGCGGCGTCGTGGGGAAATGCACTAATACTGTAACTAGTAAAATAGAACATTAGAAGCTATGATTAAAAAGCGATCATATGAGGCACAACTGGTAGGACTGCCGCACTGCTACGATGAGTTAGGAGGGGCCTTCGAATCAAGTGTTCAATGTTGAATGTTGCCACAGGTGCCTTCAGTTATGTGATTCATACTAGTTGATCTAAGTCCTTGGGACCTGAGTGATGGTCCGAGTAAAGAGCGTAATTTACTGTGAATTAGAACCAGGGTCCCAGCCATCTAAAAATTCGTGGGTACCTACGCTAACAGCTTACTCTGTCAAGCATACTTCTACATAATTGGCCGAGATGAGTAGCGGCGATTTGCACTTTTGGTCTGACAAGACACATACAGTTACCGTATCTCCATCTCTTCTACAACATCAATATCCACATCGCTCTTCTACACACTCATTAATTATGGAGACCCGCCATGTTTGTTCCACCAACCGACTGGCATATTATTGTTCGACAGTAACCAAGACATTATTGAATACTTATATATTAATGAACTTGAGTGTTCCTGATTGCTTAAGAAAACACGATCGGGAAGATGCTAGTGAAGCTTTGTGGACAAAATTCAAGACCGAGCTCCTAAAAAAAAAAAAAGTCGGTGCAAAGTTAAAGCGTAGTAGTGCGGGTGGTACACAGGGTCGTACTAGCTAACAAGGCGTTCGCTCTACGTGTATAAGAGGTAAGGGATTTCGGGGGGCGAGGGAAATGGAGTATTTAGGAAGGCAGCCATCTTCTACTCTTTGTGCTGTTCACTTAGATTCACCTAGCCCGGCTGATTTTGTTGGGCCATATTGCGCGGCCTTTGATGGAAGACTTCCTTATCTACTTAGGTGACTATTTCCGGCCTTGGATGGGTATTGGCAGGCCTACCTGCTAGTGTAAGCCTTATCAATTACTGATAGGGTCACCTAGGCTAATTAAATACATATCAGCTGGATTTGGTTCATACGCTGTTTGATCGAAAGGAAACTTTGTATTGGATTTGATATGCTTATAAGGTAGTTCACGAACGTATCGTCGTTAATCGGTTACACGAGGGTATTTAGCTTTCAGCGAAAACGGGGAAAATAAGTCGAAAGCCGATGTAATCATGAAAATATGATCATAAATGTAATTCAAGCTTTCACAGCATGATTTACGATACGTAAAGATCCTTGTGGGCAGCCTTCAGAAGATCAGCACCCTTCTCAGCAATCATATACACCGTGTTTTGAATGCGGCAGCTAGGAATGATGGGTATGACTGAGGCATCCATGACTCGCAAGTTCTTTATCCCGTGGACCCTGAGCTCAGGATCAACAACGCCTTGATTGATATCCTTGGAGAGTCGTGCAGTGCCGCAAGGGTGGAATGCTGTTTGACAGCGGTCGAGAACGGCATGGCGCATAGCGGCATTGTCGTCAAGAGGCATGTCCCAGGGATACTCCGAAACTACGATGTCCTTGAAACTTTCTCCCTTGGTCAGCACATCGTAGCTGAAGCGAATTCCCTCGCGCATCCCAATAATGTCCAGCTCGTCGGCAAAGAAGTTGAGATTAATGTTGGGCTGCATAAGAGGGTCTGCACTGTTCAACTTAACCTCACCAGGTGGGGAAACCGGGCGGACGAGATCGACGACAACACTGACGTAGCAACCCTCTTTTGGCACAGGGTAATGCCACTGGAAAGCACTACCGAACATGGAGACGAAGTCGAGCTCGAAATGAGGCTCACCCTCGGGACAAAATGGGTCCTTGCCGCCGTTGGCAGCTTTACGCTGGCGGTAGAGAGCGTCTTTTTCAAAATAGTCGTCAATACGGGGGAAGCCCACGAGTTCTAGGAGACCGGAGCCTAGAGGACCCTTGTTGCCGTTCTTGTAAGCGGCGACAGCTGCTATATTTTCGGGTCCTTTGCGGAGCAAGCAATCGTCCATACCAAAGCCATCTTTGACCCGGAGGACGAATGGAACACCGGGGTGGTCGTTGAGGTTTTGGCCAACGTGGGCAGAGTCAACAATTGTCTTAATTCCGAATTGGGAGAGATGATCCTTAGGTCCAATACCAGAGAGCATAAGAAGCTTGGGGGATTCAAATACGCCTTCAGATACGATGACTTCACGAGTGGCGTAGAAGTCGAGTTCATTACCGGACTTGTCGATGACGGTGACGCCCTTGACAGCCCGGTCTGCCTCGTCAATTATCAGCTTCTTCGAATGTACCTCAGCTACGATCGTGATATTGGGTTTGTTTTTGACAAAGAGATATGACCCAGATCTCTTTCCATGATAGATGGAGTCTACACAGTGAGTGAGACCAATCATCTCGCCGTCAAAGATGTTCTCGGTAAGCTTGTGACCTCGAGACAGCCATGCTTTCTTGAGACGCTCACGGAAAGGGACAAGCTCATCCAACAATTCGGCGTGGCAGATAGGCAGTGGACCGTCGACACCTATCTTCTGTAGATCCTTTGAAAACAGCCCCTCATCGTCATGGTAAGTAGCGGACTTGCGATGGTAAGGCAGCAGAGGATCCCAAGTCCATTCATCACCGCCGAACTCGGCCCAATTGTCGAATGTTGGCTTGCAGCCAGGAATCCACGTGAAATAGTTCAGTGACGAGCTGCCTCCTAGAACCTTGCCGCGAGTATTAGGTTTCTCGATACGCTCGTAGTCATCTCTTTTTACCATAGTAGTTTTGTAGCCCCAGTCGTATTGACTACCTCGCAGATCCATGGCTGATGATGGCGTGGTAATTTGATCGATCAGCTCAGGATGGGCGACTCCGGCTTCAACTATTAGAATGCTGACGTTCGGATTCTCAGCAAGTCTACCTGCAACAACGTTACCAGCAGTGCCTCCACCGACGATTATGAAGTCATAACGCGAACCTTGTAGAGGTGCCATGATGAATGAAGTCGTAATGGTAAAGGTTATGTTGGATTGGGATATGATGAACTAAGATGTTGCTGATAGAGCTAGCAGAGAAGTGATATTGATATTGACATTGATATTGAGAACAAGCTGAGATCTCTGAAGATGTGTGTGTTTGATGAAGTGCGAGACAATCGAGAAGGGAAACGCCTACACAATTTATACACCGAGTTGACTCTTGGTTCGTAGGTAGTAGCGCGATATAGCGACTAATACTAGCATTATGAAGTTGGAGGGCCGATTTACGAGGGGCATATTTAGGCCTGTGACGCACCATTTACGTTTCGCCAAAGTATAACCGGAATAGGAAAGACCATAGAACCAATGAGCGACGAGCAAAGCGAACAGGGTCTTGAAGCGTGAACAAGCATGATGCTCTTGTTCGCCTGCATCTTGTGGTTGAGTCAGCTCTGCACCTGTAAATGAAGCCATATCATTCGCTAGTTGGCTTTTCAAGATAATGAATGCATGCGATGGCATAATGGATCTTAAGCTGGGACCTGATTGCTGCCAAACAGCAACTCCAACCTGTGGAGTAGCATTCCGAAGCTGACCGCGTATGACTTTGGCTATAGTATGCCCGCAACCCCGCGTCGTCGAATCAAGGTAACGGGCGAAGCACACAGCACCAAAAGACCAGCAACATGCTTCTTAAGACGTTCAAGCCGGCACTGAGAAAGTCTGTGTGCATACATGTTCATCTACTCAATCCTATTCGTCACCAAACTACAGCAACCATGAGCCAGTGTCAGCCGGTAGATGCAGGCCTCTCACGCTCAGCAACTTTCCTGGTCTTCTCGGTACTACCCACCGATAGCTCTATCCGGTCTGTTCGAAATGTGGTATCCAGTGTCCCCGACATCGCAAAGAATATATCCATTCGTGATGCGAATGCCAATCTCACATGTGTCGTGGGTATAGGCAGTCAAATCTGGGATCGCCTGGTGAGACTCCCTCGTCCGGCTGAGCTCCATCCATTCCCAGAAGTTCGCGGAGCGAAGCAGACGGCTGTGTCAACCCCGGGAGATATACTGTTTCACATCCGGTCCGGGAGACGTGATATGTGCTTCGAGCTAGAGAGACAGCTGATGGATAAATTGGGGGATAGCGTCCGGCTCGAAGACCAGACTGTGGGTTTCCGCTATTTTGATGCTCGAGATCTTCTGGGCTTCGTGGATGGTACCGCGAACCCAGTCGGTACTGCAGCTATCTCAGATACTGTTATCATTCCCAAATCGGATGATGGTGGTGACGCGACAGCTGTGGGTGGTAGTTATGTCGTCATCCAGAAATATCTGCACAACCTCAAAGCTTGGAAGGCCCTCTCGACAGAGCAGCAGGAAGCAATAATCGGGCGAACCAAGTCTGACAATACCGAGCTCGATGATGCCAATGATGGGCAGCAGCAGGCACACAAGACGCTCACTACCATTGAAGATGCCGCCGGCAATGAACACGACGTTCTACGGGACAATATGCCGTTTGGATCTCCGAGTACCGGTCAATTCGGTACCTACTTCATCGCCTACTCGCGAAAGCTCTGGGTAGTAGAGAAGATGATGGAGCGCATGTTTATTGGACATCCGCCGGGATTACACGATCGTATCTTGGATTTTTCTACGCCTATTACTGGGTGTACCTTCTTTGTCCCATCGCTTAGCACTCTGACGGCCCTTGGCGACGAGGAATGATGGATGTCGTTACTGTATATCCGTTCTATCATTCTATCTCTGGGATATGTCTAATTATCTATTAGCCACGTTAGTGGCCCTCTATACATGCTAGGAGACTATCTGGGGTCCAGTCATAGTCGAGAGTAGTCCTGATTTCCATCAAAGCTTGACAGAGTATCTGTAACATACACCTTTCTACCCCGTGGCGCGCCTCAGGGCTCGTTGAACCAAGAACGTTTGTTATGTCTAATGCGTAATGCAATCTGCTTGGCGGGGTTTGTGCGGCGATTTCACCCTGAAAAAGACAATGGAAGAGGCTTTGAATGGACCCTTGCCACTGCGCATGGTGGCGAGCAAGGCACTGATCAAGGTACGTGATTGAGTAGCTGTGGTGAAAGTCCAAAGGGGCTGGGTTTCCCAGATCAGTGCTATAGCCTTGCGAGATGGAACCTTGAAGCATGATACAGATATAGAACAGACAGGCCAATCGTATTCGCTCTCGCTCGTTCATATCACCTTCATCTTGAAGATCTTCGTCGTACAAATACAAATCCGACCTTACTATGAGCAAAGCATCCCGGATAAATGTATAGTGAGCTAGTCCGTGATTGTATATCTCCGGTGAGTTACCCATAAAGGTGCGCATATCTTGCATAAATGAGAGTAACCAAAGACAACGAGTCTTGTACAGATTTCCTAGCTGTCCCAGGACTGGGTGAGTTGCTATAGATTGCTGTGAGATTTCTCTCAGTTGATTAGAGCTATCAAACCAGGACGGCCTCGTCATCAACGTTACGCTAGCCGCGGCACTATTAGTGACACGATTACTCAAGCGGAAGTGGAAGCGACAACTGGACTCACAGGAACGTGGTTATTTCAAGCCTCCAGTTGCCCTGTAGTGTCGTGATACCGCCCCGCGCTTCAATGATCTGTAGTAGCCCGTTATGGTGAATACGCCATTCATCTTCCGATCCCCAGTATCTCTAAGTGCGCCGGTACCAGAATTAATCTCTCGCATATAGTTACGGGTTAAATTTTTAGGGGTGCTTGTAAGCTCACCTCAAACGACAGGAGCCTTAAAATGGCTGCAATCGTATCATCACTTAGAGCAAGGGTAGGATCCCTGGCCCAAAATTGAACGATTCCGACGGCCTGAATCTTGAATCTCACAGCTTCGTTGGAAACCGGGAAACCATGCATACAAGAAAGGTGTGCTGCAGAATGAGCCATGATTGCATTGAAAGACGCGGCATTCGACAGATCCAGGGGAAACCAAACATCGCGCATGGGATTGAATACCGAAGTATGCATGTTGAACATCATTCCAGCAAAGGTACTGATCCCTGAGATTTACGAAGTTAGGCATCGATACCTGAGAGTTCACTGTGGATTATCAAGCGAAATGGTGTTTTAGTAAACGTACAATGATGCAGAAGCCTGTGATGTTTTGATGTGAGCTGGACAGGGAAACGATCAAATGGATCCAGACGACTGGACCCCAATGCGACGTTCATTCCCGAAAGCGCTTGCGCTGGTATCCCTTCCAATATGCCCGAAGGGATGTCGCCCGGTAGGTCGGGAGAGTCTCTTGGATCTTCGTCAGGGGAATTGGCCGCATCGTCCTCGAGATTTGCGAGGAAATCAAGCTGTGGTTCTGAAACCAACGGTATTTGCGAACCCTGGCTATCGTTTGGAGGGCCCCCAACGTCTGGCAGGATCGTCCTCAATGGTCTTTGCTCTTGTTCTTCTCGATCCCTTCTCTGCATTTCCATTCTCTGCCGACGTTGTCTCCAATGAGCCCGTATAGCGTGACTGCGCCCCTCGCGACTGTTGTCACCAGTGACGAAAGTGTATGATAGCGGGACGTCGCCCGCTTCTGAAGAGGACATGCTACTTTACTTGACGAAGCGTCCTGAACGTACATTAAGGATGCAATGGACGAGAGCACACACGTATAGCGCTGTGTTTTTGATATTTATTTATTATCAGGCGTCTATATGGGATGAATATAACATCAGATGTTGTAGAATCATTGAGCTTGCGCGAATAGTTACCGTATTCAGTATTAGACCCTGAATGTAGGAACTGCTCATCGGCATTCCCGTGCGTGAGCTCTTTGCCACACACCGAACCATGGTTATTTGAAAGCTGTCATAACTCAATTGCTTTTCTTCCTTTAATCTCCTCCAGCCGTCACATATACCCTACGATGTAGCGGTATTATTGCAGGTAAGCAAGTGGACCAGGTTGCATTATCGGAATGCTGATAGCGAGTATCTACTTCGGAGGCTGTCGGAAAGATGCCGAAGGAAAACCAAAGCCAATCGCTTCCGTTGTCAGAATTATTGCACCATCGCCTCTGCTAAGGATTTTGGGACGTCCTACGAATTGAAACCTTTGATCTTGACTGCTCTAATCTTTTGACGTTTGGATGAGAAAGTTGAAAGGTGCTAACCTAGGACGGATCTGGGTTAGGTGAGCCTAGGAAGGGCCACTCGGAGCTTTCCCTGGTACTCAGCAGCTATTTAATAACGGTATTTGTTAGAACAATATTCGTACGAATAGCCACATGCTTCCGGGCGCAAGCCACGGAAGCTTGTAGAAGCCTATGGAACCCTATGGAAGGTCTAGAATCCACCTAGTCACCTAACCTACCTGTATATAGCTAAGCAATTAGCCCTGCCAATTGCCCCTTCGACTTAGACCTTTGTAGCAGTTTAGTTAATAGAATTGGACTCCCTACCACCCCCTTTTACGTACGACCCTTAGGTCGTACGGACCCTGTATTCCTAGGAGTATGGCCTACCGACAGTATTCCCTTTTACTGGATCTTACCTTGTGACCTTTATCGACCCCATTACGAACGTTGAAATTGTACTGCCTACTAGTAAGTACGAGACGAGTACGTTCAAACCATTCGCTCTACGGCGTTGACGATACCTACACGAATAGGCCATTATTTGATTCTAAGCCTGGATTGCTAGATAGACCTTGGAGAACGCCAAAGGAGATAGCGGACTATTTTAGGAACCAAAACATGAAATTTTGGAGAAACAGAGATCAAAGGCTAGGGTTCGCCCTAACAGATATTGTCCAAGTAACTTCTGGGCTATAGTGGAAGAAATGTAGACCTGGAATTGAAACTGTTCAAAAATAATTGACAATGAATGATAATAAGTACATAGTACTTCCCAGACTACATATGTAGCTGGCTCTGTTCTAGACTCCACCCCCAGCTGATCCCACGGCTTGGCGACCGACTGAGCTGGTTGGGCTTGGTGCGGAGTCGAACTCCTTGGTCAGTGCATGTGCGCGACGACCTAATCCTTCGTACCTCCTCCCTACAGCATCTTATCAACCTTAGTGTAGAGAAACATGCTTCTCAAACGCTTAGAACTTAGCGTATAACACCACGACAAAAAAAACCTGGGGTGAACAATTTAATGTCCACAGGCAGGCATTGGCGTGTCGATGATCGGCGAGGCCTTGCCTGGGCCTTCATGGCCTATGTCGGACAGGCGAAGTCATTTCCAGACCATGACAGTGTAAGGGATCATCCAACGAATTACTCGAATGAATACCGAGGTTTCCAACCCGTCATGACTTTTTCGAGGATACAATTATACTCGCCCATCTCGTAATAGGGTCCCGGATCAGGATTGATCTAAGATAGACGCACATCCCAGTCGAGAAGTACTCGGCGTTAGCCAAACCCCAGTAGAGTCATCTACCATCAATAGTTGTCCTTTCCAGTACTGCAAAAAAATCTCAATGTTTTCGTGGCCGCCCCCTTGAAAGCTTTCCGCAAGGGTCAAAGTGCTGGTCGAAGACAGCAAACGCGTTGCCGTGACGGCTGTCAATAGCATATCCACAAGAACACACATATTGAAAAGGGTTAGCGGCCGCGCATGTCATCTCTTGGTAGTGCTTCCGGAAATTGTCCTTCCTGGGGAAATCGCGACCGCAACAACAGCGCCATCTAGCATGAGAATGGATAGGTGTACTCGTCAAATGACGCTTGAAGTCCTTGCGTGATTTGAACTGTGAACAGCTTTGGCGACCACAGAAGTAAGGTTTCGCCAAATTTGACGTGGTCTCCGGGTGCCTCGCTGTCAAATGATCGCTAACAGCCATAACATCAGTCATAAAGATGAAGTCTATGTGCTGTGAATAAGAACCTACATCCATTGCTCAACGTCAAGCTGAGGCTCACTACATATTGAACACATATGAGCATTGGAAAGCGACGTTGGCACTGTTTGGCTAGCACTGGAGGCCGATGGTGAGGAAGAAGCGTGGCTAGAAGACTGTCGCGGCTGGCGACGTATCGCTCAAACCGTAATGCCCGACGGAAGTCTTATCAAGGGTGTCTTGTTCGGTGGTATAATAGTATTTTCCGAAATCAAACCATTTCGAGATGTCCTCCTCGGACTCATCTCGTTCTAAGTGGTGATCATTGGAGAGCCTCTGAATGTTGAGGGCGCCGGATCTACCGGCGCCTCAACACAATCTAAAGGGCTCCTATTGATAGAGGGTAGACTGGTGTAGTCTACGTTCGTCTTTTTTATCTTCGAATGTGAATATTCAGTGCTCAGATGAAGTGGCGAGAAGGAGAGAAAAAGGAGCCGTACACCACTTGGGCACGTCAATTGTACTTAGGATAGATGTTTAACATACTTGATACGGTCTAAAGGCGCATGATGCGGTTCCCGAGCCGACAGAGAGCGGCGATGGCGATGGTGAGAATGAGGACGGCGAGGCACAGCTCGGCTTACGAGGAGAGGAGAGCAAAACTGGTTCTGCTCAGCTGGGCATTTAGGTAGGCAGAACCATGCCCTTAGGGCCTAGGTTCAAGGATTGCTCCGGTAAGTTGGATTTGGCTGGGCCTTTTTCTGATTGGCTACCTAAGAGCAGCTCGCCAGTTTTGGCGTAGTGTAACCCACCAGTTCCTAACGTCGCATCTCAAGGCCCTTTTCCTGATTCGCTCTTCCTGGATGGGTCCAAGAAAGAAACATGAAGAGAGATTAGATCTGGAATATTTTATCATCAGAATCGGATGAGAAGCTAATAACCATCTAGGCCATTTTGCTGATTGGGCAACTAGAGGTCAGAGAACAGCGTGTTTTTAGTGTCATATCCAATTAGCAAAATGGCCTAGATATCGTATAAAGAACATGTGCTGGAAATAGCGTGACGACATGCTTGGTGAGGCACTCTTCGTATCACCCGTTCAGAAAGTAGATAGAAGTTCGCCCAGACTTTGATAGATATAAAGGGCCCGGTTGATCACACAATTATTACCGTAGCTATATTGCCCGCAGGTTCTAATCATTGGACAAAACGCTTGACTTATACCAATATTAAACACCCATAACTATATCACGTATTATCACCGACGGTCGCTTGTCTCAAGACTCGTCGTGTGAGCCACTATCGAAGCCCCGAAGCAAGATGCCGGAAAACAGTTCGAAAAGTGAGAACTTCTTTGCTTAAAGTTCACTAGATGAGCTAACACACTGTTAGATGAGAGCGCTTCGCATAAGACGCGCACAAGTGACCAACTGCTACGTTGGCTCAAGCAAACTAAAGAAGAAGATCCGTGGCACCCTATCGGAGGGGATGAGGAAAATATGGTTGTCGGATTCGAGAAATGTAAAATTAGTGCTGGATACACTACGTCAGATGCACATGCCGAGATGGGAGCGGGAGACGGCCACAGCAATTTTCCAGAAACGCATGATGATGAGTGACACGATGAACGAAGGACACGATTCTATCGGAGACTAATAGATACCACCAGATATACCATTAATAATGCTTGTTAAACGGATGCTGTGTAACAAGGGCTTGGAAGAGTGTTCATGTTATAATAATCATGTAGGACGTCAAGGGGGCCATAAGGTCTATTCCTTCCCTTGGGCTAGGCGGCGACCTTCGTCTCTATATGTAAAAGCTTCGCTTTCGTTCCTCGCTCTCGTATAGCCTGTATCGGGTGCGATCAGGTTATCGCGAGAACGCGCGGAACGGGTACGGGAACCAGCCTTGCCGCTCATATGATTATATACATGTGACGGAAAACGACGCCGTTATCGCCAGGATGGCAATAACGGTATATGGGCTCAACAGCTCCGTAACAATACATGAAGTGGAATTCTCGGGAGCCTGGGGCAGTCCCAATCCCTTGGGTGGTCCATGTGACATGCTGCCTGGCGTAGGGTATGGACAAGTTGATAATAAGTGTCAGAGCCAGGGATCAAATGATGAATCCATTGCTTATAGTTCAAGATTCTTCTCTTTTCTTTTAACTGGCTAGCCTCTTTTAGCTCGCTCCTAAGTGAATCGATCAACTCCTCGGACTCTGTCGTAAGCCTAGGAAGTACTTTTGAGACAGTAAGTAGCACCTTGTACCAATATTTCCTTGGAGCTATGAATTTTTCTTGCAAGTGGCTCCATTCTGTCGACCCTCTCATAGTTGATCTCTGCTCCTCCAGTAAACTATGAAGTTCGTCGTGGCAATGCTGGATAAATCCATTGAGCTTATTGGTAAAGTGTCGCAAACCCACCAACTCGCTTTCCTTCATTTGTACGAATTCCAACTTTTCATCGTCATTTGATAACACCACTTTTGCGCTGCGTGCCGCTAGAAACAGCTCAACTTCCGTTCGAGATGCATGGGGCAGTCCCATCTTGAGTTCTTGTCGTGGGTTAAAGGCAAAGTGCAAGATCATAAGCATGAAAAAGTGGGGGTCGTCAAGACCGTGGATGTTCTCTTCAAGTCCGGGAATTTTGGACGGGGGTTGAGGCTGTAGATCAAGTCTTATTTGGCTGTTGGTGGATCGTTGCTGGCAACGCTTAGTTGCTCGCCTATCACGCTGCCGCAAGCGGGAAGACTCGCGCTGATAATTTGTTTTCGCCTTCTGCCTTGGACTTGAATTTGGCTTCAGCTTCTGTTCCGAAGAGGTAATGTTGAAGTTCATAGACAAAGGTGCTGAAACCACTCGTCGGTTATCCCTACCGGACGCTACTCGAGCTTCAGAGATACCTAAACTAAGATGGTCGTGCTCGTCATCCGTTTTTGGTTTTGGAGAGTCGATGTCAAATCGAATAGTTTCTGTATCGGTAGAAGATTCAGGGTCGTCTAATGACCCTAGCTTCAAGATGATAATCTGACATGAATTCCAAGTCATCTTGAACACTGTTCTAGCCGCCGAACGGTTGATGCTTCGGATCTTATAGCGTTTGTGCTTCGGTGTCAGGTCATTCATGTCGTAGATACGAGCCACAAGTCCATTAGTACCGTCTGCAGTGGCCCTGATTATGACATCATCTTGGTGGACCGCAAATGCGACAAAGTGGTTGTTGTTGTTGTTCTCGTCACGAAGCCTTTCCCCAATTGCAAACCGCCGGCCGAGGACGGTTCCAACTAGGTCGTCTAGCTCGAAATGAGTAGGTGGCGAGCTGCGATGGCTACCCGCACGCGAATCTTGCGACGCGCACCGTGGCAGCTCTTCGTGTGCGTCTTCTCGTTTCGCCATGTGTATTACACTCGGTATATTTGTGTTTGAGCGTGATAAAATAACATAAGTTACCAACTGACAGCGGATCCGACCCCTCTTTATCATCCCCTTCCAATATGCAGTGCTGTATGTTTTTAGAGCAGACCCTAGCAATTTCTACCGAACGCCACTTTTAGGCCAATTCTTTGGTCCAATCAATGTGCCAAGCCCTGATTCAACCCATGGCAGAATAGCGCCCGCAAGATCACCGAGATCTTAAGTACAGCAGGCTAGTGACGCTGTGAGCCTTACCTGCGGAGTTTCCGGGATTTCTAAAATATATACAGGGAAGCGGGGGTAGCTTTGAAAGATTCGGTATAATGCAGCGTGTACACATGGTGCCCTCCCTCGGTCGAGGTTAGAGTTATAGCAAGGGGTTCAAGGACATTGACGAACATTCACAAGAACACCACTAAGAAATGTCTTGAGAACTTTTATTCCATGTTCACATAGCTAGTCGGGAAACACCTATCTGTTATTAGACGCCTACAGAATACGCGCAAGCGAGCAGTCTACCTCCTGGGTGTTCGAAGTGTCGTAGACATCTACCCGACAGATACAAGTAACAAATGCTTTAGCGTAGTATTGGAGCCCAGTTTACATACGGCAGTATTCATGGAGCCCTGAAGACCCTTGCTTGAAACAAGAATGTGCGTGAATGCGCGGCTGAAGGAAGTAATGAGAGAGTAGCATCAGCGACACCTCTTCTCTCTCTCCCCAAACCCCTGCTTACAACCAGCTGGTAAAATTGTGAAGCATTGCAGAGAGATCTTTCTGTCTCATAGGCAGTACAAGCAATAAACCAATCGCCAGAAGTATAACGTGTATATGATCACATTCAATTAGTTAACATACATAAAACTAGTGCTTCATTTTAGCTTCAACAGTACACGAGGCGCCGACTCGAGTGACCATTTCTCTCATGTTCATCCGGACTTGACCATAGCCAGAAGAGGATGTACAGTCCAGGCTTTCCCCGATAAGGAAAATATTGAATGCAGACTTCAGCATTTACTCAGGAGAACTTCATCGGAAACATACATAATGCTATCTTCATCTCCACCTTTTCCGGGAAACTTGGCTATGTTGACGCGGGTGCGGAGCTGTTCCGAGCCTTGAATGTTGTTAGATTGTGCTGGGCCTTTGGACGTAAGTATCATGGTGTTTAGCAATACGATGTTGACCCCGTTAGCGATGCGGTCAAATGTCCTGCTCGGTGTCCCATTGGTAGGTTCTGACGGCTTTTAAAAGAAATTATCGCCATTCATAGCCTGAGACGAATAACTTGTATCATTCAGGATATTGCAGTTGTCATCATTGTCCAGGATCGGTGAACGCTCCGGCATACTCAGGCATTGAAAAAGAGATACTGATGGGGTTCTAGTCGTAGTTGTCGGGGACGTTCTTCAGTATCGCATCCGCTCAGGCTTGTTCGAAAGTAGGGACACAGCTTGTGCTCTTGTGACGCCATATTGGACGTTTACAAGATATTTCAGTTCTCTGTGCACCAATGGTAACTAATAACAATCAGCTAAAAGGTCATTGTGATGTTCTTATCGACACTTAAATGTCTAACTAGAGGCACTCGTGTGATCATGGCTAGGTCATGGCAACAGGACAGAAGGAAAGTAATAGGAGGGCTTAAATTTTTTCCCGTCATATTCATTGAATCAGTGTGGTCTTTTCCTCATCTAGTTAGAACAACAAGGCGTCGCGATAGCTGTAGCTTTTAGAATGTGTGCAGTATTTGCTACACATTTCGTGGAGGACACAGAAAAACTAGGACCCAATAAATAGAAACATCGACTTGTCTTCCATCAGAACATACAACATTATTGCGCAGAGGTTCGACATCTGCCTGTACCCACTTGCCTATCTAGGTATCTATCTAGTGGGATTAGCCCTATAATGAAACTAGTTATTCCTATTATGTGGCTAAAGACCATAGTCTCGATGACTGTGCCGTGTCAGTAGTATCAGTCCTCATCGTTAAAGAGAAGCAGTAGTCTGACACGGTGTCCGAAATGCTCCATGAAGACGGATACGGTAAGCTTCCGTTCCGAACATCGTCTCTAGCTGGCTCTAATTTGTAGCGCCGGGGCAGCCCGGTGCTAAGCCGAAAAGGAACACGGAAGATCGACGGCTACGGAATGCCAGATTTAGCATCCAAGTTCGACACCCTAGTCCTTCTGAACAAGGAACTGGTACCTGCTTGACAGGTTAAATTGGAGTCTTGGGGATTTAAACCATGTAAAGAGTATCTATGGATGACTGTTAGACCCGTAATCGACGGGTACCTTTCTTGGCAATGTAAGAGCTTCGGCGTTGCACCCCGCGCTCATCCTTGAGACATAGCCGCCTCAATTTCATTCTCGAGAAACCACACAGATTTTCCACAAAACAGGTCGCGACCTCAGTCTTTCGCAACTAAATGTGGTGATATCTGTGATGATCTTAACCCTAACCTTTTTTCTGCTCGCTCAATGAAAGGCCGTGGCGTAGCCCTTATCAAACAAGCCATGGTATATATGGGCAAAGGCATTCTTCATCGAACAGCTCTCCTACGACTAGTGCATTCAAGCTGAAGATAAAGTTGGTCTCGACTTGATTTCGGTAACCATCATAATGTCGAAGTCCGCTGGCATTCTTGCTCTCGCGCAGGCCTTCGGGCTGCTAAGAGGTGTGGCACTTGCGGCAATAGAATGTACTGGCACGTTCGAGCCAATATCAGCTTCCGACTACGTCGCCGCTATTAACCCCGGCTGGAATCTTGGCAATACGCTAGATGCCACGCCCGATGAAGGGTCATGGAATAACCCTCCAGTCCAGGCTGGGACATTCAAAGATATTAAAGCTGCAGGCTTCAACAGCGTGCGAATACCCGGTATGATGAACATAATGAAGAAGAAACAGCTCATAGGTCCTGACTACATATAGTCACGTATGCCGACCACTTCACCGGTACTTCGCCTGGATGGGCAATAGATGCAGATTGGCTTCAACGAGTGTCAGATGTGGTTGACATGGCCCTCGATGCGGGATTATACGTCTTAACAAACGTCCACCATGGTAGGAGTCCAAAGATATCTGTACCAGCACTGTCGAATACTTACGATGAATAGACTCATGGCAGTGGGCCGACGTATCTGCTGCTGGAGCCAATCTAACCCAAATCGAAGAAAGGATGCATCAAACTTGGCTCCAAATCGGTGAGAAGCTGGGTTGCAAGTCATCTAGTGTCGCGTTTGAGCCAATCAACGAGCCGCCGGTTGATACTGAAGAACAAGCAACAGAACTAAACAAGCTCAACGGCATATTCCTTCAAGCTCTTAAAGACTCTGGTGGTTTTAACACTCAACGAGTTGTTACTCTTGTGGGGCCCAGCATGGATAGCATAAAAACGTCTCAATGGTTCGAAGCACCTACAGGTTACGACAACCCTTGGGCTTTGCAATATCACTACTACTCACCATATGATTTCATTTTTAGTGCATGGTAAGCTTACGATGTGGATGATGCAAAACTGTCGCTGAATGTTGTGATAGGGGCAAAACCACGCTATCCGACCAGGATATTGTGACAGTCGAGAGCGATCTTGAGAATATCCGTGGTAACTTCACAGATGTCCCCCTTGTTCTCGGAGAGTTTGATGCAAGTCCTATTAGCACGGAACCGGCGGCAAGGAGAAAGTACATGGACATCGTAGTTCGAAAAGCCAAGGAGTTGGACACGGCAGTCATCGTCTGGGATAATGGTCTGGATCACTTTGATCGTAATACCAAGGAATGGAAGGACCCTCAATCTCTTGAGATCCTGCTAAATGCTGCCAAAGGGGTCAGCAACAGTCTTGCAGATTATACGACAGACGCATCAGCCACCGAGCAGTCGAGTTCCGCGTACGTGTTTCACCAAGTCGGCGACGACATCAGTGACCAGACTATCTCGATTTCTCTAAACGGAAACACCCTGAAGTCGATTGCTACTGAGGAGGGTACTGTGCTCAACCCGTCAACTGACTATACTGCGTCGGGGGGAGAGATCACGTTCCCATCGTCCTTCTTGTCCACTTATTTCTCATCATCGGGAACTCCAGGGAGCAAAGTGAATCTCACCATCAGCTTCTCGGCAGGCGCTACGGCGGCTGTGAATCTAGTGCAATGGGACCTACCGAAGCTCGGATCGACATCATCCAAGGCGGTCGCTGGCGCTGACTTACGCATCCCCGTTACCTGGGCCGGCGTCAACCAGCCTGCAGCCGTCAAGATGCGGCGAGAGGACGGTGTGTATCTGTTTGACGACTGGACCCAGTACCTTGGTCCTCTCCAAGCGGCTTACGCCACGTATTCTGGACAGTGGAACTGGGATGGAGGTGATTTGATTCTAACCGCGACGACGGTTGACGCAGTTATTGCAGCTGGGGTGGCGACGACTTTCACGTTCGACTTTTTCCCCAGGGTTCCGGGAAATTCTTTGAATTATACGCTAACCGTTTAATTCCCCATTAGGATGACATATGATCTGCCAGTCTGTAAGGCATCATGGTCCGGTAAATGGAGATCTTGGCATGTATGAGGATAGAAGCATATCAAATTTGTACATTACATTCAATCACGCACAATGAAATTTTGGGGAGTTGCTGTTGGTTGCAAAGTTGCGGAAATATCAGCACCCACTCTAAGCACGCACCTTTGGTAGCCATTATGCTTGTAAGAAAATCTTAGTCCTCCCTCCGTAGGAATTTCCTGTGATAATTATTGGTGTCTATACTGTCTGGATGCATAGTATCATATACGCAGATGTAAGGGCGGTGAGAAACTCTCGTTCGAGAGTGACCTGTAGATATATAGAAGTCTATAGAAGTGATGAGAATCGCTTTGATCTGAGATGTTTTAGGTATAGTACGTGAGCTGCTCTATATTAAATGAGAAAGTCGTACAATGAGTTATCGTACGGGTTCATGGGGCAATAAACTTCACAGGCAGTTTCAGGGGAAGCTATATAATGAAACTTAGCAGCTCAAGAAATCTACAAAACAAGAATCTCGGGTTCAAACTTCTCTGATATTGGATATGCTGTTTAAATGGGATATTTTACCCCAGACTTCCCTAAGCTTATAATCTTGAGCTCGGTAAACTCGAGGACACCTGCCATACCGCCAAAGCGACCGTACCCTGAACTTCCACCGACGCCACCGTTCGGAGTTCCGGATGCAATGTAGACAGATGGGTTATTCACATGACAGCTACCCGCTCGTACTTGACGTGCGATATCAAGAGCCCGCATTACATCTTTCGAGAAAACCGCCGCGCTTAGTGTGTAGTCGCTATTATTCGCAAGTGCAACCGACTCATCGTCTGTGGTGAACGGAGTTAGACATACGAGAGGCCCGAAGCTCTCGCGCTGGAAGATCTCCATGGTAGGTGTCACGCCGTCGACCACATGTGGCGCCATGATAGTCAAGTTTGGCCCAGATGCTGACACGTCGCCGCACAACAACTTCGCGCCTGATGATACGGCGTCGTTGAGAAGCTTTTGGACGCGTTTCGTTGACGCTGGTGTAAACAAACCGGAGATCGAAACATGCGGATCTTCCTCGTGGTTCCCGACCTTGATGCTCTGAACCCTGGCTACTAGCGCTTTCTTGAAAGGTTCCGCGATTGACTCGTGAAGAAGTACACGCTCTGTTGACATGCAAACTTGGCCGGCATTTGCGAGCGACCCGAAGACCACCGCCTCGACGGCGTCGTCTAAATTCGCATCCTCAAGAATGATGACGGGCGCTTTGCCTCCTAGCTCGAGCACACACCGTTTAAGACATGTCGCTGCGTAACCTGCGATGATACGTCCTACGCGGTCGCTTCCCGTGAAATTAACATGCCGAATAAGTTCGTGTTTCACAGCGAATTCTGTTATCGCAGGTGTGCGCTCTGCAGAGACAGGAAGGAAGTGCAGGCAGCCCTTTGGCAGGCCGGCTTCAATCATTGCGCGAACGACGAGATCCTGGTTCTTGGGGGAGTACTCGGATGGCTTCAGAATAACAGTGTTGCCGCATATCAGTGGTGTGGCAATGGCGCGAACCGTCAGGCTTGCCTGCTCAGGGATTTAGCAGTGCATCTACATTTATAACATATTGTAAAGTTACAACCGACCGGAGCGTTCCATGGGCTGATCGCCAACACAACACCAAGCGGCTGCCGTTCTACTAGCACCGTATTCCCGGGAGCGTCCGCTGGCATAATTTCTCCCTTGATCTGCGACACTAGGCTCGCCGCCTCGCGCAGATTGCCCACCCCCGAGATGGCGTTTACTTTCGTCCAGTGCCTCGTCCCCGAGACCTCTGCAGACATTAGCTCGGGGGCTTCAGTCTCCATGTACCTCTCTAGAATGTCTGCCGCACGCAAGAAAATGAGACGCTTGGCGGACGGGCCTACTCGGGACCATGTCTTGAATGCAACAGAGGCAGACTGAATTGCACGCTCATAGTCGTCTTTGGTCGCAGATGCACAGTCGTAGAGTTTCGCTCCCGTCATCGGGTTATACACGGGGAATGTCTCGCCATTTGAGCTCGGATTATAGGCACCGTCGATGAAGAGCTGCTGTGGTTTACTTATATCCACTGTTAGCGATGAGCCCGCGGGCGGTCCGTTTCTTTGGCTGTCGCTCGTGGCCATTTTGATGCTTCTCACGTGTATTTAATTAGGAACAGAGAACTGGATTTTAATAAAGACTCCCGGTGCTCATATTCTAACCTGGGAGCAATGGCATTTGAATGCGCTGTGATCCTACCCTTAACCCCGCAACAAATAGACTCCGGGCGGATATAATCGATTCCCTGCACGCTTCATGTCCCGGAAGAAGAGCCTTAAGACCACGGCAGTTGTGTCTTAATTGGGGTTTGAGAATTAATGCATTGCAAATCATGCTGGTTTCGATAGATTTCTTGCCAAGCTAGTTTCACCGAATCAGCAAACCAGATTCTGCACCCAATCCGGACTGACACACACCCCACCCTGAATAGCTGAGATCATAGCATGGATATCAATAAACAGAATTGAAGGTTGAATTTAAATAAAAGAGGCCGAAAGAGATAGCGTTGCCTTGAAATTTCAGCTTAGGAAATCTTATCAAGCTAAGTGTCCACCCCGCCACGAGCACCGCCATCCGAGATCCTTCCATGTCTTCTTTCTTCTTTGATTTCATTCCTCGCCTCGGCTTGCTCGCGCTTTTTCCTGTGAACCAAATACGTCAGTAACCACGCACCATGATCTATATCTCATAGAAAGACTGGAAAAGTGCACATACCGGTCAAGGTCGCTGGCCAAATCCGGCTGTGATCCACTGGCTCCGGGCTTGCGTTCCACGGCATCAGCTACTCGACCCTCTCCCGGCATTCGCATCTGCTCGCCCTCTAACTCGCGGTGCCGCCCGACTTCTTCCTCGGTTCGGCCGAATTGTTCTTCTCCGGCGGGCGCGCCGCGCATACCGTATCCTAGACTTGAGGGCACGGCGTCTTCAATGCCTGAAGCTTGATCTCCGGGTACACGGTCAGCAACCGGGCGTCCGTGATTATGGTGATGGCTCGCACGCTCCTCCGATGGATTTGATGTCACGGGGTTGCCTTCTACCTGGTAGGCCGCGTTCCGAGGAGGTTGTGGTACACCAGAAGGTTCCATATTTGATGCGCGGGAATGGGATTTAATCTTGTGTCTGATTACTCGTATTACTTTCAAATGTGAATGCTCAAACTGCACGTTACAAGACTGGTGCTGTAGACTCTATAGGCTCTGACGTAACTGAAATAGTGCCAACTCAATGACGTAGACGACGGAGCTGATAACTAGCGCTTGATGGTGCTTTTCAAATTGACCAATCAGTGATTGTGAGATCGACGGATTAGGATGGGGATTGCACTATCATTCAATTTTAGTGATCGACTCGCCCCTTCACAGTTCACAGAGCGATGAACACACTATTACCATCCAAACGTCCCGACTAGTTGGGGGAAAGAGTAGGAGCATGGTATATATATAATTGCAGCGATCTATTCAACTTCGAAAGTTTCGTTGTTTTATGGACCCAGATCCATAGAGTAGTGGTGCACGCATCGAATCATTACACGTTGGCCTCAGAATCTTTCGGGGAACTGCTTAACCAGATTCTGTTGTCATATTCTTAGAAGCAATCCTCGACACCTCAGGGGCGATGACTAATTGCTACGACGATTATTGAACTCGCTGATTTGTTCTAACCAATGGAGATAATATTTATTATAATTGACATGTCCGATCTTTTCATCGCCGCTTAAGACCGACTAAACCCCGCGAAATCTGCATGAAAATGAGAACCGTGGGTTTTTGCCGCACAGAAGCCCGCACGCAGCATGAGACCGGGTAGTGGTGAAGGCAAGATATTTGTTTCGCAGTACCCTAAATCAATTCATACCAGGCCAAAATAGTAGCTTTGTAATCAATCAACTACATTTGCATAATGAGTCGCCCGACTTGGTTGCGAAACACGCAGCATGCATGTCTTTTGATGGGTGGACGTACAGTGTTTCGTTACAGTACATCTTCACGTATGCACACACCTTACGGGCTAACGGTCTGACGTTCAGCCGCCTTCCCACTTTATATGGGTCGGGCTGAGGAAAATAACTGGTTGGTTAATAGTCCAAGGGACGTGATATATAAGAGTGAACCGTCGCTGGTTTGTTATTCATCAGCCTGTGTAGTACTGATGCCTTCTACATCACATCCTATTCTCTCTTGATAGATTATCTACGCTTCGTATCCCGAAGATAATATGGCACCACCCAAATCAACCCTCAACCGCCGACCGGGTCAAGATGGCCCTAGCATCCCCGCCGTGGGGTTCGGTCTAATGGGTTTTAGTGTCGGATATGGCCCAGCCGAGTAAGTGTGCTACTTCCATCATACCTAATAAGATCCGTTCTAACTAGTCACGTGTCAGATCCGACGAAGACCGCTTCAAGCTCCTTGACCGGGCTTGGGAACTCGGCTGCACAAACTGGGATACGGCCGACGTGTACGGTGATAGCGAAGAGACGATTGGCAAATGGCTCCAGCTTCACCCAGAGCGCCGCGCTGGCATTTTCCTGGCGACGAAGTTTGGCCTCAAGCCCGATGAAGCTGGTGGTCTCATAGTTGATTCTTCCCCAGAGCACTGCAGACGTTGTATCGAGAGCAGTTTGAAGCGTCTCGGGGTAGATCAGATCGATCTTTATTACATGCATCGGGCAAACCCTGAAGTTCCAATCGAGAAGACTGTACAGGCCATGAAACAACTGGTGAAGTAAGTATCGAATTTGTTATTTAATTCTATTCGGTATCAGCTTCTAAATCCCTCGTAGTGAAGGAAAAGTCAAGTACATTGGCTTGTCGGAAGTGTCATCCGCCACGCTCCGCCGTGCCCACGCTGTTCATCCAATTCATGCTGTACAATTGGAGTACAATCCCTGGACGCTTGATATAGAGGGTCCATCCGGCACCCATATGCTGGACACTTGTAGAGAATTGGGTATCGCACTCTTCGCCTATTCGCCACTTGGCCGGGGGATAATGACAGGGCGTTTCCGCTCCGCTGCTGACTTTGGCCCTGACGACGCCAGAGCTATGTCTCCTCGCTATCAGGGTGAGAATTTCCAGAAAAATCTCAAGCTAGTAGATCAGTTCGCCGAATTCGCAAAACGCAAGGGCTGTACTAGCGGTCAGCTAGTACTCGCCTGGTTGCTTGCGCAGGGAGATAATATCTTTGTGATCCCTGGCACGAAGAAGGCAGCATACCTAGAGGAGAATTTTGCATCATCGGAGGTCGTTCTTACAAAGGAGGAGGAGCAACAGCTTCGAAAGTTGGTGTCGGAGGCTGGGGTGAGCGGAGACCGTGGGGCCATGTTTAATCCCTTTACGAATACTGCACCACTAAAGGATTAAGTAGAAGAAATCGACAGGCAAATACAGCAATCGTTCCGAAATTTGAAGTTGCGAAGCACCATGTTCGATTCAGGGCCCGTATTCATTTATTTCTTTTGTGTTGATTGAGTCCTCGAACTCCGCTCGAAAAAGAAAACATGACCGAACTCGTATCCAGATAACTCCACATCTGGTTCGCATAATAGGTATTTATATAATAAAAATTGAGAACCTTGCTATCCTCGCCCCGACCAACTGACTGTCTGCTTGTCGTATTATTCCCACTTCTCTTTACAGCTTTCGTTGCCGTGAATTCGAGCATCTACATTCTTTTCGGCTATAGGAAGTTCTTCGACTGGAAATGATGCTTAGGCCCGCGAGGTGATTCGTGCCCGATGTCTTTTCATAGTCATCTGAATGTCGACAAACTATGGGGTTGACTTTCATCCCTTCGAATACCAGTCGTTTGTCAGATTTAGATAGTATTTAAAGCGTGTTGTAGATTTATACGTCGTGTGAAAAGATGACCAGAATCCGACCATTGACAGCAAAGGCTCCAGTTCGCTCCGTAAACTCCTCTGCTTTTAGAATGTCAAATAGCAAGCAAGGCTCAAGAAAAACAAGAGGAGATGTAGTCGAGCGTTCAGGGTGCAGCTGTAGCAGAATGTCCTTTGAAAACGGCCAGGGGTAAAGTCCAGGTTCATCTACCGTTCCGGGAAGTGGTAAGGCTTCCTTTAGCTAGAACTCACGCCCTCAATGAACACTGTCAAGTGATATTAGGATATAAGACTCGGGTTTGTGACTAATTCGTACCAATACCTTTGATTGCCGTATTGAAGACTAAAAAACAGCCTCTTCTAAGACTACACATCATCCCCCAGCCAGTGAATACTAGGAAAATATATTTCCACTCCAAATAATTGTCGGCTACAACCCTATGCATGTCAAAACCAGGAGGCTGGGATACTTGCGATCCACAAAGCAGTAAACGTATATATTAGGCTCTGCCGTTCTGTACTATAGCCACACACTTAGACTTCTAGATAATCTAACGGGATTACTATGTACTACCTTTGATAATGCACTCTCCCTATACTCTGTGGTCGATCTATCTTTCCCCGCGCTTGATCAGATAGAAATGTAATCGTATCGCCATGCAATGACCTCGCAGTCGCATGGCCTCCTTCATATAAGGAGATCCGTCAGCATTACAACCCTTGAGACTTAGAATCACTGGGTTTTTGGGAGTCATTGTCACGTATTTTTAGCACCAGTTCCGTAATGGTAGGTTGATCTGAATTGAGGCTATCAGCAATCCGTCATTAGTCAACAGCTCAAACCGCGTGTTAAACATTTTCGATCACCGATACAGTTGATGCCGACGCTGTTAATCTTCTTGACTGTGGCTGGACGCACAGTTGGCATGGTTTAGAACACTACGATGCGCTTTGCCTCAGCCAAAATGGAGAGAGTTTTGTAATAGTGTATTAAAATACTTTTTAAGAGGGGAAAGAATGCCTGGTTAGATCAGTACATATATGAGCATGTAACGTTTATGCCAGTAACTGTAGAGGAATGCTTTTTACCCAGCACTTGTTTTTTCACCTCTTGCGGTACATTCGCCTCATTTCGTTCTCAATTATCCTTTCTACCAGGTATATTTTGTGCATAAACATGTTGATGAGTAAGTATGGAAGCCTCCGGGGTTTGGAGGATTGGGATCCGCAATTGGGATCCCCTATGGAAACACCTAGGGCCAATGAAAATCAGTTATTCAACGTAACTCCAAAGTTATCATCCAATAATACCGCATCTTGCCACTGGGGGTATCAGACAGAAGAGGGTGAGAGCGGGGTGGTGTTCATAATTTAAAAACCTCTTTTTCTAACCTACCAACGCAGTGTATTTTCCTATTATTACCCCTTTCCAGCCCCTTAAATCTGATGGATGAGATCATTAGGCCGTACACTTATGAACCTCTCCTACCTGGAGAGGTGAGGCTGCTTTACTATTACAAGGACACCTTCGACAATAATTCCCCTGGATGGCATCTCAAGATAATCCAGTTAGAGCCACCTACAAACAGCCAGACTATCGTACCCGAATTTGATGCTTTATCATACACATGGGGCGACTTGACTGAAAAATTCCCATTCTTGTGCGATGCTCGTGAGCTTCACGTACACCAGAATCTGCGCGACGCGCTTCCGTTCCTCGCCGAACGCAGGTCAACCCGGCCAATATGGATTGATGCAATTTGCATTAACCAGCTGGACGAGTCAGAGAAACTCGCCCAAATACGCCTTATGCACCGAATCTATCGCCAAGCATCGAAAGTATGGGTATGGCTCGGATGTGCTATTGAGTATAGTGAGGCTGGAATTGCCCTACTGCCTCGTCTGGCACAGGTTGGCCGATCATTAGATCAACATCCTGTACCGCGTTGGACGACTACTCCCCCAAACCCGGAATCTGTAGGCTTACCTAGTCGTGACTCTCCGATATGGGCACCTGTTCAACGGATTGTGTGCAACGACTGGTTCAGGCGAGTCTGGGCAGTGCAAGAGTTTGCGCTTGCCAGGGATGTGGCATTCTTGTATGGTTATCATGAGATTCATACGACGGTCATCGAAGACGCAGTGGCTTTTGGGTACCGGCTTGAGGCTCTTCGTGATACTCGAGGCTTAAAACTACCAATTGGGACGGTAGCCAACAGCCGGGGTATGGTTAGGATCAGGAGACTTGTCGCGATTGAAGGATTGGCCTCGATCAAGTCAAACCGGTGTATTCCCAATCATCTCCTTGGCACTTTGGTCTACATGACGGAGAGCCATGAATGCTCTGAACCTCGTGATCGTATCCTGGGCATTTTAGGGTTCTTAGAGGGCTACGAGGCCACTAAGCTAACCATAAGTGACGAAACCAGTGTCGTGGAATTATACACCGAATTTTCCCATTATATTCTCACGCACACTGATCAGTCCCAAATCCATTGGTGGAAATTATTCGACCGCGGTGCACTTCTAGGGAAAAGGGCCGGGCTTCCGAGCTGGTGCGTCGACTTCCACCAGCGCCAGAATGAAAATGCAAGAAATAGTATTTGTCAGCTTGGGGCGAAATCAGAGCCACCTTATCAAGCCAGTCACTCTCAGGGGTCTGTCAGATGTGGTGGAAGCGCTCTGGAGCTTGTCATGAGAGGAACAATCTTTGACCATATCAAACACGTTCATCCAATCGCCCCGTTTCCTCCGATTTCTATTCAAGAGTTTGCATCCCGAGTGTCAAATACCAACATTTTGATGGAGTTCTTAATAGACGTTCGTACCTTTCTTGACGCTGCGGTTGCATCTATCACAGATACAAAGTCCTCTGCCTGTCCTGATCCCGCCGCTGGTAACGGAGAATATGACGATACCGTGCTCGATATCTTCTGGCGAACACTCATTGGGAACACTACACGACAGGGAGATTACACGATCACACATAAGTATTTTGATTCTTTTCGAAACACATTGAGCGATTTTGCAGATTTGTGTGGCAAGGTTGAAGCAGAGCAGAAAGGGTAGGCAGTTTCGCCCCAGCTTCCCGCACTTTGTGAAGACCAAAGTCATCAGCTAACATTTTCAGTGCCATCTCCATTGCCATGGGAAGAGACCTCCTGTCACATGCGAATAAGAAAACGTTGCAAAAACTGGAAACGGGACTTCAAACTCTAATTAGTTCCAAAACACAATTTATGAAGTTCTTGGGCCCGTTCTGGATCTGCCTACAGAACAGAAGATTGTTCAACACGGGTCTGGGAAGATTCGGCTTTAGTTCTATGCACATAGAGAAAGGTGATTTGCTATGCATATTCAATGGCGCCAGCACCGCACACATCTTAAGACCTTTAAACGACGGTGATAGAGTATTGTATAGTTTTCTTGGAGAAGCTTATGTCCACGGATTAATGAATGGCGAGGTTTGCAACTTGGGTCTAGATGAACAGGAAATAACACTAGTATAAACTGCATTTCAGCGTATTTATCGTGATATTGATAAAGAATCTTGGGATTAATGACATATAAAAAGGAATGTTGACTTGTGAAGGCCCCTAGGAGACTAGGATCATTCCTGAATTACCTAAGCTGGCAAACAAGCAATTTCTGATTCCCATATCTGTCACCGCTACAACTATACCATCTAGTCATATATCTATAATAAATCAATAATTTGTGTGTTCATGTCACGTTGTTATGAACTATCAGTACTAATTATATGAACTTGGCACACTCTTACACACCTTGGTATTTGCTTCGTGGGTGTTTATTATAATGTCGCTTGCACCACTCAGCACGCAAGAAAAACCATCCAGGGACTAAGTCGTCCTTACGGTCTTACGAGTGATGAATTAAGTATGACGAGCTGTCTGCGGACATTCGTTTTCATTCTTGAGTGAAACAACATCGGCTAATATTGATAGGCAACTGACGACTTGGGTACAAGTCTTAAGACCAAGTCACAACATGGATACCGTGTCTGTTATGAGCGAAAATATGTTGGATATTGATGTTGTAGAAGACTCGAATTAATTAGAATAATAGCCAATGTGAGGGGTAGCCATATCAGCACTGTCCATCGTATCTGCCTACATGTCATGTACACAAATCTGGCGGGTTACGCAAACTTGCACTTAGAAATTGAACCAACGTACATTGAGAATAGTGACAGCGACGAAGATATTGGAGAACAGCCTGCCGACTGCTTTGTGGATGTTATGGACCTTGTAGTACGCGTCAAGGGAGACTTGGGATGCGAAGACCTCGAAGGCAGCAAATATTGTAGCCCCGAAGACTAAGAGAATTCCAATGGGGGGAGCGACGACAGCGAAGACGAAGATGGAGAAAGTGAAGACACGAACAGCAAAAACGGGGATAGCGAAGATCGAGTAAACGATGATGAAGTATAGACGAAGTATCAGGATTGATACATGTTACCGCGGTGCCCATCGTTATCAAGCAAGCTCGCTTATCGATGTTACTTCGTTTGACGTTCTAATCGAACTGGCAAGAGAGTGTTGGTAGACTATGTGCAAAGTACTATGTTGATACCCACTCACTTTAATACCCCCGATTAAAGCTGATTCCTCTTCTCGGCCAACACAGCCTATTATCTATACGTATACGACGACGTACTAACCCCTCAAAGCCTTATGTATTGGTAACACAGTCGCTCTAAAACTATTAAATTGGCCCGGGTGACTGTCTGGGCCATAGCGAGAGAAGTAGGCTAGTAGAAAATCACTTAAATGCATGGGTATCGTCTTTATCAAAAATGACGTGATTCAAAAACCAACGACAACTGGGAGTTTGTGTAGTCAAAGGTAGTGTAGGTGGCTAATTTCCCCTACTCCTTCCATTACAGCCCCCTTTAAGACCCCATACGTTTTATACATTAACATCAGCCCCCAGCTAGCCCGTTTTCATAGATATCCAATTACATTCACTATACGGACAACTTTTTATCCGGCTACTATAATGGGCCACATTTAAAATACTACATAAGTGTCGACGATGCAGTCCAGCACCCCGAGCTCAGATACTGACCGCTCGACACTGAAGCATATCTATGTCTGAAGATTCTCAAGCTGGGATGTATGTAGAGTCATTCTTCCTCAAAGATGAGGAAGAGAACATCAAGGTCTCTCCTCCTGAGGACAGAAGAGCATTTATATAGTGTGGGTCATAGAATAAACACTCTGACTTTGAGTAAGTTGGTCTCCGACATATGCACCTTGCGGCCTACACTTGAACTAACGGGAGGCCTTGAAGCGTAGTGTTCATACATTTTATAGGCAGAGACAGATTCGATACCCAGAGGTGCAGAGATGTGTTTCGGCCAGATCGTATTGTGGACGACGTTCCCGGCGCCCGGGTGCTGCTTTCAACTATGATACGCGAGTATGGCACGAGCCTAATCTTAAATTAACCCGAAGAGCAACAAGAAACCTTACATAGCTCCTCCTAAAAGCCAGAACAGGTGGTTCTAGCCAAAGACGCATAGTCTGGGTTGCGCATAGTTTGGGAGGCTTCCTGGCCAAAGCTGTAAGCTACCTCGAGTTCCCCTTTCACTGAGTTGTCTTGTATCTAACCTCACCCTTACTTTGCAGGCATGTATTCTATCAACCGAAGGACCCCACTGAACAGATATCATATCAGATAACGTACTTTGTGATACCCTCGGAGAACCTACAAGCGGGGACATCTTCATTGGCACGCCGCACAGAGCCTTTTTTGTGGGTGGTTGGGCGCCCATCTTGCAACGAGTCTAGGAGATGGTTGGCAAACGCTCCTGGGCCTCACTTGCGGTCAATAGTCCTGATAACAAGGCGATTCAAGAAGCTGTCGACTTTCTCGATTCTACTCGGTCATTGACGAGCATCAAATGCGGATATTTTCATTCTATGATCAACATGAAGCATCGGGGACTTGTCTGCTCATTCTAGCGCGTCTTTAAAGGGCATGAAACTATTCTACATCGCAATGCAAAAAGACTCAGTCTTCATTGTTGAGCTTTTCCTCAAATCTATCCCTTATCTCCAAAACATGAAAGAGCTCTTAGCATTTGCGGAGAGAAATGAAGAAATCACGCAGGCGCGACTGAAGCACCAGCAGTATCGCCCTTCTTAACTTCAGCCATCGGTCGAAGTCGGCTAGCTTTCGGACAAAATAAACGACGTGT
The DNA here is from genome assembly GCA_022495115.1 of Xylaria castorea. Taxonomy (NCBI): domain Eukaryota; kingdom Fungi; phylum Ascomycota; class Sordariomycetes; order Xylariales; family Xylariaceae; genus Xylaria; species Xylaria castorea. The sequence goes on along the minus strand of MU382702.1, from coordinate 45,421 downwards.
CAGTCAATGTCGTCTTTGTGCACGGCTACTTCTACTCCCATGAAAATATATAGTCCAATGGGCCTCATCAATTGGCCCGGCCTAAAAAGTACCCGCCCGCAAGTGAATACCGTGCTCGTATCTTCTTCTGGGACAGCCGGCTCGAGCTGACGGACTTCTCGAGCCTGGACAATGCCCGCGAACTCAGCAAGCTCCTCTTGGACTACGTCGCCCTCACGATGTACTCTAATACAGTCACTCTAGGCTCGGAGTTGGGGAAGGAAGCGCAACCATTAGTCTTCGTCGGCCACAGCCTTGGCGGCCTCGTTGTCAAAGCGGCCATTGCCGAGACATTTCCCCGCTGTTAGTAAACATCAAAGGTGTTACATTTCTGGAGACGCCGCATGATGGGCTGGATCCGCACTCTCTGAACGAGACTGTGGGCAAGATTGTACAGAGGTAAGTGGATAACTGTCTCGAGCCCGGGCGGGGTATTTTGTCATTCTGTCGGGGAAGTGGAAGGGCAAGTAGGCGAGGGAAAGACGTTGGTGATAACAACAAGCTTGAGTTGGAGTTTACGAAGACGTGTCGGGTTTGGCGTATTAAGGTTCTCATATCTGCAAAGGAGGCTAGCCAGGTGAGTCTCTCAACCCCACCATGTTTGATATTCTTCGGGGACCTTTGAGGCTGACACAGCTGCACCTCGGCTTGCGCCCTTGGATCGTGCCTTTTACGCCAGCTCATTTGCCCCGACTGTCACTGTGAATAAATACCATGAGAGTCTCGGCAGAATCGATGATACTCATGGTATCATGTACAGAGACATTGTGTAGTTTCTTCTGACGGTCCTGACTTAAAGACGGCGGTCGGTAAGCGGGATCAACAGTAAGAGATTAAGCTATTCTTTATCCTAGACACTTTCTCAGCGCAAAAAAGCTGGCCAAATTTATAGATTTACAAGTAATCAAGCGCTGGACATATGTTTTTAATACGCCAACCCTTTTCCCGACCCTTCCAAATCGTTATGACATGAGCTTCAGGCCACGCTTTCAAGAGAAGACGCGTCGATACTCAGACTACAGAAAACCTCACAATTCTTCCCCAACGCGGATCCAGATGTTTCCTTATCTCTTAAATGAAACTAAGCAAGACGCTCTAAAATATTTTGGTTATTGTTGCTAAAACACGCTGACCGAGATTCGAACTTGAACTTTGGAGAAGCTCAGCTACGAAAGGACTGGCGTCATAAACCCGAGAATCAGGGACTCTAAGCTCACTAAACTTCAATCTGAATCCGTCCAGTAGTCAGCCTCGGAGACCTGAACCTGCTTAACGGGGGCGAGCGATTCGCTCGGGGGGTCATCCGCTTCCTTGCCCTCCTCTGTGTCTTCTTCTTTGACATCAGGCTCAAACTCGACGCCCACAATATCCCACGTTGTGTGGTCAGGAAATAACTCAGCGCGTCGTCGGTAGCACTTTCCGCAGAGCCAGGTCGTTACTATGTATTTTTTACTGGCGTAAACTAGACCGCATCCAGTCTTTGTAGGACCTGTCAGCATAAAACTTAGAAGTTACGGCATGGAAGACCTCACGTATAAACAGGCATCGCAATAGCCGCCGTAGTAATTTGCCTGGCGGGAGCTGTGTGTCAGCGCATTCCAGACCCTTTCCTGCCCATCTTTTTTGATACTGTTCTCCTGTGGTATTAGTAGTGCGGTAACGTCCTCACTGGCGCCATAATAGCGAGCCAACTTCAGCGCCGACCATTCTTGGTCACAGTATTTTCCTGTTGCCCAGAGATCGGCGCCCCTATTCAGAAGTAGTTCAATAATGGCGGCTAGATTAGATGAAGCAACACCCCATTTGCCACACGGTCGGACAGCCCACAGAAGCGGCGTCCAACCGTCACAGTCGCGATCATTTACAAGCCCACTCGTGATTGACAAGCATTTTTTAACTACGTCGACGCGGCCGCTGGCGACAGCGGTGTAGAGTACCGTGCGTCCCAACTTGTCCTTGACCTGTGTATTGACTCCAAAAGAGAGCAGCTGTTCAATGTGCTTGACGGTCCGGAAAGTTGCGTAGTGGATCGGCCGCCTATCCATGGTGTCTGCGTTATCCAACTCCGCACCCTTCTCGATTAGCATTTTTATCAACTCAGGAGTTCCCCCAAGACACGCAGCGTGAAGCGCGGACCACAGATAGCCGCCCTGCATAGCCACGTCTGCACCAGCTTCGTCAATCAAAAACCGAATAATATCCTGCTTGATTTTACTTTCGGTAAGCTTATGCGAGACATGTTGGAGTGGTGTCCCCCTCTGGGGATCGGCTAGATTAACATCTGCACCCTTCGCGACAAGTAGCTTGACCATGTCAAGGTTCAAACTCCAGCAAGCTGCGTGGAGAGGCCCCCCTTGCATGTTCCCAACTATGTTGAGCCCGGCTCCGGATGAAATGAGATATTCAGCGACTTCCGTGTACCCTAATGCTATCGCCAAATCAAGAGGCATATAGCCCCAGCCCCGGATTTGGAGGCTGGCTCCTCGATTCACAAGTAGCTTGATCAAAGACACTGGCTTTAGGGCATCTACGGCTTGACACACCGCTGTGATACCCTCGTCGTCCTGAGCGTCCAACTCAGGATCGAATTCTAGGAGGGCCTTTATGGCAGGTTCGGAAGATTTAATGACAGCTAGGCGGAGTGCCGTCTTCTTATCTGGCGTTCTAGCTTTTATGTTGGCACCAGCTTCAAGAAGCGCTCGTATTACCTTACGGTGTCCTTGCCGAGCAGCCGCTAAGAGTGGTGTGAAGTTAGAATCCCACGAGTCGGGGAACAAGCAGGTTACTTCGAGATTTGCGCCGCGCGAAATTAGGACTTTCACACTTTCGGATTGGCCGTTGAATGCGGCAAGGTACAAGACCGTGCTGTCGTGAGAAGACGCTTCAATATCTGCGCCTCCATCGAGTAATGCTGTCAGGCATTCGGGATAATTCCACGCCGCATGTAGAGGTGTCCACTTCCATTCCCCGAAGCAGATGCGGTGGTCCGCACCTGCCTCCAGTAGAAGCCGAACGATTTCCGCATGTCCCTCGTATGCTGACAAGTAGAGCGGGGTTTTGTGTGAGTTGACGATGATAGAGTTGATGTCAGCCTTTTGCCCGATGAGAAATTCCACAACATCCTTGAGGCCCCTCTCAGTGGCAATCATAATTGCAGTTTCATCGGACTGTGCAAGATTGACATCGGCTCCACGGTCAACGAGTAGCCTTAAGAGTTCCAGACTGCTACCGTCCGATTTTAATGCCTGGACTAGAGGGCGATAATCCTCTGAACCGTTGATTTGGGCACCATGGTTGAGAAGTAAACAGCATATGCTGACATCGCCATTAAGGACAGCCGAGGAGAGAGCATGGAATTCGGGGGAGCTGTATTGAACATTGGGGTTTGCTCCATGTTCTAATAAGATGCTGACGCAGGTTTCGTATGACACAGACGATGCATAGGAGAACGAAGGCTGCCCTCCAAAACGACACATAGGTGACTCGACGACCGCAACGTCTGCACCAGCCTTTAACAGCGTACTCACGACTTGGTGATGGCCGAGAACTGTGGCCTGCTCCAGCGCTGTTCTCTCGTGGCCATCCTTGGAATCAATGATTGCGCCTAGCTTAGCGAGGGCCTGGACCGCTCCACCACGGTCGGCTCTTACAGCTACATGTAGGGCCGTGCAGCAGGGGCGACTTTCGTTGCGGAGCTCAATGTCTGCCCCGTGCTCGAGAACTGCCTTGATAGCGTTGGCGTATCCTCCAGCAGCAGCGCAATAGAGCGCCGAGGGCGAATCTGCCGAGCTTTTTGTATTCGAGGCGTCTTGATAACGGAGTAAGTCCTTGAGGAGGCCGACTTCACCAGCCCAGGCTACACGGCATAAGACCAGATGCGGCCAGCGGTATGTTGCTGCCTGAGGCATGTTTATTAAGTACGAGAACAGGGTCCTCAGGATATCGTACTCAGCCGAAACAGCGGCAGCTTCCATAGCACTTAAAACATCTTTCGGGGCCAGATTGTACTGCAGTGCCAGAAATTTAACTACAATGTCCCCATGGCCGTTTCTTGCCGCCTCGCACAGCGCATTTGGCACCAATCGCTCCCACTCTGCGGGGATAATGAGGCCAGCAATTACTTTACATATCTCTTGCTCCAGCCCAACCGATGAAAGCACCGATAGATAGTGTTGGGGTGGTTCGATGGTTCTTAGATGTGGCGGGCAGAAGTGCCAATTAGCCGAATGCCAAATTTGTAGTACCTCTGTGTTGTGGAGAAAATTAGTGATGTCCTCTGGTGGTGATATGCTTCCCGCTACATATCCCTGTCTGTAGTGTGTTGGCCAGTTTTGAATTGCATAAGATGCAACATCGTGCCTATTGTCAAGTAGGATTGTAGAATTCTTGGGCGGGTGGCAGGCCTCCGATACACGTTCTAGGATTTGAGGAAGGTTCAAGTATTGAATGCATATATTAGCGATTTCTCTGTGACCCTCCTCATTTGTTATTTTATACCAGTCGGCCACATTCTCCATGGATGAGAAAAACTTTCGGACCAGCGGACTACTGAATTGAACTTCGTCATTTGCTGTAACGAAGAGTGGACCGAAGACACTCCGGATTTCCAAGACTAAGTCAATAAATTCGACGGCACCAGGACCTGAGGAAAGAACCGAGGCGAGCTCCTGGGGCCCGAGGGGCCTCGTAGAGTACAGCACCCACAGGATTAACTTCCTACCCCAGACACGTGCTGATTGGGAAACCATTTGAAGTATTCTCTCGAAAAGCCTTGTCGGGGATGGTGGGGATAATATTTGCAGCTCTTCTTCAATGGAGCCTCTTGTTGTCCACCTTCCCATGAGCAGCCACTTTTGCATCAAGCGAGGAAAGTCAATATCAGACTCGCAAGCTCGGAACAGTTCCCTGATCCCTGAGGAATAAGGCTGGAATTCGGGATACTCCGATAGCAATCCTAGACACAGAGTATCAGCGAGTATGTCATCTCCAAGGTTTACTAGCCGTTCGTGACTTCTGAGATTAATTGCTAAGCACTTGGCACTGGTAAGAGCGTCACTGATCCGTTTGTCATTTGCGGTGGTGATGAGAACCTTGAAGTACATATCAGAGCGGCTGGCGATATCCAATAATTGCGATAGGAACCGCTGGCTGGAGATAGGATCACACTCATCTAGCCCATCTATAATCCAGGTCATCATAGACTCTTCGCCCAAATCGGTTTTGACGCTGATGAGAAGGAAGAAAGCATCCTCTTCCGTCAAAGACTGACTGAACAGCGGCGGCTCAAACGCGGGGCCGTGCAGTAATGATGGGGTACGATACCTGCCTAGGATTTGGGCCAAGAACGTCGTTGCCATTGCGGATAGAGAATTCCGCCGCTTGTCGTCCTGGTCAAATCGGAAATAGAGATGTATGTTGTTTTTCGATCGGCGCGAGTGTGAAATAGATAGAGTCTTGTGAAAGCCATATTCAGCAGCCTGAGAAGAATTGGGACTCCCGTGAATATGCAAGATACTGCATCCTCGGCAATTCATCCAGTCCCGGAATGTCTGATCGTTATCTAACCAACTATAAGGATGGGGTGTGCCGAATAGCGTAGTTAGTGGATAGACAGGCGCAGCCTGAGTTTCAATTATATCGATTAATGGAGAGAAAGCATCATCTATCCAGGGGACTGCTGCCCATTAGCATATCTTCTACCCCAGTGCGATAGACTAAGGTGTGATCATGGGAGTACCTACATTCAGTCACTCGATTGAGCCCTTTTTCCATTGTCTCGAAAAAGGCGTCGCGCAACGTCTTCTCTTTCAGATCGATCGATGGCTTGTGGATTCCACAGAGCAGTTCCATTGGGATGCTCAGAGTTGCTGTGAATTGGTCAAACACCTGATTTCGAGTAAGTACGATAGATTATTAAATTACTGATCTGTCTGGCCTACCTCGGTCAATCCGGGAGTGGTTGAGTAAACGTTAACAATTGTTGCCTGAATGAGCATTCGGGTTTGCAGAAACGAGTTGGTAACTGAAGCAGTCGTGCTTGCAAGACACCTTGCCTCTCGTACTTTGAAATTGTCTGGTGCTTTCGATATGATGAACCTAGTTATCTTGCTTTCCAGGTCCTCAGCGTCCTTCCATCTGTGAGGGCATCCTATAAAGGCCAGAAGACGTGTGCAGGCTTTGATATGAGCGAACTCGGCTCCACTCATACTTGCCTGAATCAATGCCTAGGCGTAGCATTTCGGTTAGAACGGACACAGGAAGCGGTAAATTGCCATGCTCCTATCACACACCTCTTTAACAACGACCCCGCCGAAGTCCGAGGCAACAAAAACAAGGGGTAGAGGCTACGAAAATATCAGTTAACAACTCTGGGAGGAGTCTTCGGGACATGAAAATGATATGCCATGCACTGACTGGATTCTGGTTTTTCCTCAAATCCGCAACTTGTCTAAGAAGTTTTAGGGCCTCTCTTTGTACGGCTTGTCGCGTACAAAGCCCTGCCGCCGTCGCACCGTTGCCATCATAGCTATATAGAAACACCCTCCCTGCCAAGCTTTTCCCCTTTAATTTCTTCGCCAACCAAGTCAGTGAATCAGTCTCGGCCCATGCTTGACTGCTGGAGCTGTAAAGCCCGTGAACGGCAACAAGGCTATGAACTCGTCAGATGGATCAACAGAAGTAAAGGGATCGCTATCAGATTGAAACATACTCAAAGTGGCCCTTCCCTGAGTGATTTGAGCTCGTCGTCTCGATATCCATGACCGAACGAGAATCCGTCTTGCGCTTATGTACGTAGACGATTAAGCGACTGGCCCAGGTCTATAGATATGGCTTGCAGCAGCTGTGAGAAACAAAACATGCTACAGACGTGTTATGTATTTGCGTGCCTAATTTAGGAATTGTGTGAGTGGTAGTAAGCGGGGTATCGGTCCTCTTGTTCATTATCCTCCAATTGATTGACGTATTTACATCTGACACGCTTTATCAAATTGAAAGCTACGACCTATCAAATTCGTCGGACCAGGCGATCTCTGCAGGACTATGTATCATTCATCGCCTTTCGCCGCAGAGCTGCCTACAAAGCTGGACTCGGTGGACACCGACATCCCTGCGCTACTGAGAAGGGGAATGTAGCAACGTTCATGACAGTGCGAGCCTTGAATGTTCACTAAGGGGGAGAGGTATGCCGGACGCAGCTGTGTTGTCCGATGGAAGGAAAGCAAAGGAAGTTTATTCCTTAAAATACAACGTCAAATCATCCGCGCCAGCTAACTTTGAAAACGACATGCAAGACGATCGCTTTGTTCAATCCGGCGAGGGAGATGAAGAGGTCAAGGGGCTTCCACTTTGGATAATCCCTCTTGCCCCGACCGGCGACCATGGCAGCGGGTTTCACACGCGAAACGATCCGGCGCGACCATTCCAACGTACGAACTACATCGAACGGACGGGCGCTGTCGAGGTACGGTGTTCATGTGTCGACGTAATTCATGGCCTGCTTAAACCCGACAGCAACGTATTCTGCACTCTGCTGGTGTTAGAGTTCCGCTTCGACTCGCGCAAGCAGGCGCGGCGCATTTCGTCAATAGACATAGAGCTACGTTTCAGCAGCCTCAACGGCCCTAGCCACCCAGAGGTCAATGCCATCGCGCCCTGCGGAAACTTCAATGTCGCTCCGACTACGCAGTCCGAGTCGTTTGGCTTCTCGGCCAATCTCGGGCTTAGCCCCGTCCCTGCTCCAGCGCCAACCCTAAGTGCTAGTATCAACTATGACCAGAACATCACACGTGACATGACCTATGCAGCGACAGTAGTAGGAGCGACAGCACTCCGGGGTCGAAATTTTGGGGGACCCAATAGCGCATCTTGGGCATTGCTGGAGAACCCGGAGACCAAGACCGGTGTGCCAGTTGCCCTGAAGGCGGCCATTCTCCTAAATAGGGAGGATGAAGAGATTTTCCAGTGTGTCATCGCGATTAAGGCTCGCGCTGACTGGCGATCGTCCCTCGAGTCTGTCTTTGGATCAACGCCACTGGATGATCCTGTTCTGTTTGACCCGACTATGCAGCCCACAAATGCGGCATATGATGTGGTGAACTTGGGCTGTGTGGATTTAGGGTCTCTATCCAGTATCATATCCAGCAATGTTATTCCGGGTACAGTTGAAATGGCGTTGGGTGTTGCTAAGACCCGAGCTGGATGACGCCGCAGAGATAAGTTTGAGGACAAGTCGGGGCATGCTGCTGCGCAGGTGTGCAGTACCTTGGCGTGTCAAATTGGCTATATATTAGAAACCAGGATGCTTTAAATGTCATCCGGTGGTTTCTTCTCATCTTCGTCTTCGCCTCTGTAGTCTCCTGCTATGCCCAGGTAAACGTTTCAGCACAGTGTTCAATATAATCGGTGTACTGTAAATATAGGAGGGTGGGAGGCTGAGTGGATGCTGTGAGTGAGGGGGTACCTCGAACCCCTTGTACCCCTTTCCCAGGGTTCTGGCCGGTGAGAGTCAACCGTGAAATCCACATGCATTGTCTTAGGTACCAGATGGACACGGCTCATGATCTTTTGCCTATTCTTTCTTAACTAGCAGCAATCATGAAGATGGCGATACAGGCAGTACCTCCACAATCAGATCCTGACTACAACAGCGATGGGGACTACGAAGACGCGCCGGCACAGACCGTGACTCCTCTGCTTACACAGCAGCAGGATCCCGCCAAAAAGGCGTTCGATCGCATCGTTCAGGACGCAGCAGAAGAGAAGCTGAAGCTCTCCAATGCCACCTACCGCCAAGACTTTCGCAATAAGTACTCGCAATACTTTGGCGCTCGCGTTCAGCCGGAGAACAAGACATTATTTCATGTCATCGCAAACAGTATAGGCCATAGGCCTCTTACCCTCCTTCTTATCAAAGATTGCCGGGATCAGCTGGAGATGATCGACGACAGCGGCAATACACCGCTCTACACTGCTATTGTGAGGAATAACCCCATATTATTTACTACCATCCTGGAGAAATCCAAGAATCCGACCGAGAAAAATAAGAGCCCGGACGACTTGCTTAAAGTCACGTGTGAACGCGGAAGAAACAGTATCCATGCGGCAATAATAACTCAGGGTATCAAAGAAAGGTTCGTGTTGGAGCTTATAAACCAAGCTTCCGAAGAAACATTATGCATGCAAGACCCCGATGGTCTCACCCCGTTGCACTTAGCAGTCCAGTATAGCCGGTGTTCGGAGTCTCAGGTACGGATTGTACGTGAGCTAATTTCCCGCGGAGACAAAGCTCTAGATAAGTTTAGCAAGAAACCACCAAACCTATCGGTCTATGAGTATCACGAATATACAAGAGAAGAAGCCCAGCAGCGGTTAAGAGCTAGCCTTGGGGCCAGCACCGGTTGTGGGATCACGGAAAATGGAACACTGGGTACGAGGACTAATCTAGCTCCAACAGCGCAGGAGCTAAGCCTCCCAGTGGACTGGAAAGATGGGCGAACATCTGGGAAACCTCTCGACAGCCAAACCACGAAAATTCATAGTTTGGATGAGAGTCAGATGTTCGTATCCGATAGTCCACTTAGGAAGGGGGTAGAAACTAGCAGTTCTGAGCAACATCGCGACGGTATCCATAAACAGGGCGTATTATCAACCTCAGTAACAGCCGTTAAACAAAAGCACAACGACGCCGCGAACAGGCATCTCCCCGAGCGTGAGGTCGTGAAGGAAGAATGGTCTGGTAAGATCCTTCAAGAGATCAAGCTACAATACCTCCGCTCAACTTTCCGGAGTGCTCGCTGCTCTCATCCGCGAGATCAGAGTCAGGCTTTACGATTTATTCATGGTACGAATATTGAAGGTACGGATTGTGCCGCTAGCCAGGCTACAGAGCAGATAATCCATCCTCATAATCCTCAGGCATAAAGACAACTAACAGACGGCACAGATCGGAACCTATGCTTTGATTACTCCAATGCTATGAACCCTGTCTCTCCAAGTTTCTTTAGACAGAGCTTTGCACACATGCATTTTGACAACGTGCTACGCTATGTGGCATTCAACAAGGTCGAGGTACACCACCCAGCCCCAAAGAACACCCAGCTGCAGGCCAAGAGGTCGATACAACAGCCCGGACTTGGTAGGACGGATCTGACTTTCTTCTTCCAATGGCTCCGCGAAAAGAATGTTAGCCACATTCTCAAAGTAGTTGTCGATGATTCGTCAGAGAGGCCGCATAGCGACAGGGCCATCGAGGACTGTCTAAAGCAGTTCGAGGTGGAAAGACTGGAGTGGCGTAAGCTAGATATCTGCTCGGAGACACTAAGTAATGCTTGTCGAGCTGTCAGCCATCTAAATCTCTGGTGGAGTGGCAACAGAGCGATCCTGAGATCGTGGAGTGAGCCAGAGGGTCTGGCCAAGCTAGAGAAATTGGAAACGATAACCTTGTTTTGGGATTCAGCTCAGGTGGGTGGCTAAAATCGGATACGTTTTTCTTTCTTTTCTCTTTTCTTCATTGTTCTTGGGAATTACTTGGAGTCTCTGACGGGGATGACATAGGTGCTGGAATCCGCCGAGCAAATACAATCATATATCGCAGACTTTCGACGCCGATTAGGTAGGGCAGTCAGAAACTTTGAGCTCGCTAAAAAGGACAGCAACATGGGGCCGCCTACCCGGAGACTGGAACGAATTAACACTGGGGACGACAAAAACGAGTTTACAGGCCTTCGGACTATCATGATCGAGACAATCCAGGAAAATAGCGCCGGAAAGGACGACGGCGCAGTACCTAGCATCCGGGGGAAGGCGATGAGCCTCACAAACCAGAGGAATCTTTCAGCCCACAGGTGGTTAAATTGCATGGACACCTTTGCTGACGAGATTCAGAATGTTGGGACCCCTTCGACGAAGCACGGTGAGCTAAGACGGGATATTACCGTCGCCCTCATTGATGACGGGGTAAACGTTGATACGCCAACTGTAGCTGGGAAAGTAATTGGCGGAGCGACCTTTGACCATTGGGATCCAGATGAGAACGGACCGAGTCCTTATTTTGTCTCCGCCAGTGGCCATGGCACGGTCATGGCAGATATGATCTGCCGCGTGTGCCCAACCGCAAAGTTATATGTTTTCAAGTTAGAAACCCATTCTTCGCAAAACTCCATGACCGGGAGCCAGACTCATAATCAGATCGTGACGAAAAGTGCTGCCCTGGTATGATTGCCTTAGACTAGCTTAAAAGGAGTTTGTATCATGTTTGCTAACCGTTCTCTATATCCCTAGGCAGTGAAAGCGGCAGTAGCCAGAGACGTCGACATTATATCTATCTCCTGGACCGTGAAGAAGCCCAGAGATACAGAACAGGATGCAGACCTGAAAAAGCTGGGAGATGCCATCAAGCTAGCGCTAGACAAAGGCATCTTAGTCTTCTGTGCAGCCGGCGACGCGGGCAACTTCTCGGACGAGGAGTACCCCTACGAGTTCGATCGTAACCGGATTATCCGAGTCGGAGCCGCGACTGAAGATGGGCGCCCATGGGACAAGTCGGGCGACCCGCAGAAGCTTGATTTCGTGTTCCCCGGCTACTCCATCGTATCGCGCAATGCTCGCACTGTGTCAGGCACTAAGTACACAGGAGGCTAGCAGCTGTTCTCATAGTGGAGACATAGCAGATAACTAGCTACAGTGCTCCAGGATGATAATCGTGTAGCGCCGTGCTAAATACTAAGAAAGCAAGAGTACTGCTAATCCGCAAGGCTGTTATACAATTTGGGTAGAAAATTAGCTGTTGATCAGTCTTGAATTATTCTTGCCACTTAACAGTCCCTGTTCAGCAAGTAGATTTAGAAAAGCTCTCACTGAAATTCCCCTGCCAGTACAAGCCCTAGCGCGGCGCTACACGATTATCATCCTGGAGCACTGTATATAAAGATCTGAGTCCTCCCAACTTGTTGGGAGTGGCTCAGGAATCAATAATATTGAGCCCTTACCCATACATTCCTATCCTGCGGCTACCTACCAGTGACCCAGCTTCACTCTAGAGACAAAACCACCTGACACACTGATGACAATTTCCCTGCCGAATTCCAGGAGAATACCGGTTCATCCGTGGCGACTGCTTTGGCAGCGGGCCTAGCAGCTCTAGTACTGCACTGCGTGAGGCTTGCTGCAATTTTGAAAGAGAACGACACAAAAACAGGAGCGTCCGACGCCGAAGGGCTCGTCGAGGCTTCTCAGTTGAAAGGTCTCAAGGACTACCGCAACATGAAAGCGGTTTTTGAGAAGATTGGAGTGGATCGGGAAAAACACAAATTCATTGAGGTCTGGAATCGTTTTGAAGACCCAGCAAAACTTCTCAGGTCAGGGTCAGGAAAAGCGTCCAAGGTCGTAATGGAGTTGGCCGTAAAATTCGTCTCCTCTAAAATGAATTAAAGATAAAAGTGCGTGCAGTTGGCAATTAAAAAAAGATAACATGTCGCTTGGATAGCCTCACCGTCTGCATCCTTTTCAAGACCCAGTGACTGTCCAGCTTCAGAATCATCTCGCTACATGCCCGTAGCTAACTAGTCCTATCAAAAACCATCGGAGTCCATAACCAGGCGCCTTCCGACTCCACGCACTTATTTAGCAGTTCTACAATTCTCACCAGGGCACATCCAATACGCGGATATTATCGTACTTATATTGGGGGGAGCGTAAGCCCTTTCGGCCAGCTTTTGCCGCGAAGCCGGTACTGAACCCTTCGCTACGAATTAGGGGTACAAGGGCTTCGAAAGCTAGCCAGAAACTGTCTACTGCTAAATAAATAAATCACAGATCAACTAATTCCACCAACTAGTTCTTAATAAACAAGAAAAACTAACAAATATGTGTAAGGAAGCAGTATCGGGGATGGCTGGCGGGCCAAAAACGTAGCGTATTCGCGTCGGGTGTGCTTGAATGAGTGGTTCTACAGACCTACAGGAACCCACTACACAACCCCCCATCTACATCACACTTTGGCGAGGTAAAAACGACGCGTTTTAAACTCGTGATTTACACATTTACCGCCCTTTTACCAGTAGATAGCTAGATAGTTTTTTTTTATTTTTACTTTAGCATTTAGGCAGGTATAAGCTAGTCTCCGAACCTTTGGCGCACCAAAGCTAACTCGCCGATCGATCGGCTTCGATGCGCAGACTAGCCTTTACAGCTCACGCTCCCCCAATACAAGTATGGAAAATACTACCCCTAGATGCCCTGAAGTGTGCTGTAGATCTTGGTGGTAGAAAGGAGAAGTTGTGTGCTGGGTCCCTGTACCTTGTAGAACTACTCGGTCAATTTGACCACGCTCGCCTCATAAATGGATATTCCTTCAACTTCGCTACAACGACCGCTGGGAGCGCGCGTCGAATATAGACCCTACAACACATCACAGCACACGTTAGCGCCTTAGGTAGCATTCCATCCAATCCCAAAAAATCACCGGGGGAAAAAACATACAGCTCCTTTCCAGTCCACCGATACCTCAAAACCGGTGGATTCTCCCTCTCAGACATCGTCTCGCCGTTATCAACCAGGAAAAAGCACGCCCTGCCCTGACCCCCCCTACCACTCTTTAAATCGCCCGCGCCGCCTAAGCCATACACATAGCACCGGTCTATTTCATGGTCAAAGTCGCGGTCCCAGTGGTGCCGACAGATGACGTTCCGCATGCCCTCGAGTTTTTCCGGATAGAGCTGCCCCGGCACTAGATGCGTGGCCGTCTCGACTAGGATGCGCACGGGGTCGGGCACCCCCAAGACCGGTTCGGGTTCGGGGCTGCTTGAGACGTCGGAGGCTGTCTCCATGGTTGGTAAGGATGCAATGTGGATTAGGTAGCGGAATGTAGTGGGGTTAGAGATTATTCCCCGGGGCCATGCGTAAGACGTCTCTATTCAATTGAGCCCCACGCGCTCATGCCATCGTTCAAGATCTACAACACTATTCGATGAAGCAGCAGAAATGCCCCTATCTAAGGGTTGGGGCTTTTAATCTTTGCCCTGCTAATATAAAAACGCATCTAGTTGCTGAATTTTTATTTTTACATTACTCATAGCATATGTACAAGCTTGCATATTGATAATGGGCCCACCCATATCAGTTTTCTATCATACTAAGTCCCAATGCCTCGAAATCGCCCTTGTCCAATTAGGACTGCATATGCGTCGAGGATGCTAAGATATTGAGTCGCTCACCCCGCCACCCTCTATAGAAGAAGCATGATAAAGTCTATCCCAAGCCATGATACCGATGGCTCGTGCACCATGCCTTTGCCACAAACTCTGATAACCAAGACAGAGAGAAATATTGTGGTTTGTAGTGAGTCCCCGCGACTCATATGTCATCGAGTATAATGCTCTGATGATTGGGTATAATACATTGTGCAGGTATTTTGACAGGCAGAAGAGGGCAGCTCTTGCCTAGTCTGCGGTATGATTTGTTTCGTATGGGTAGGGGTAACGTTAAGCTTAAAGTTGTCTAGTTCAACTCTCCTTCTTGTCTTTGCTTCCCTGGCGGTATCTATCAAGCTTTTCTCCCAAGTATCGGAACCCGCGGGAAAATCCTGCCGTCACGAAGCTTTTCACGCTCTGACTCGTGCTCGGCCAGGATACGGTCTTCTTGATAACACCGCGAATAGTGTCGCGAAGTTCTTCGGGCGGCTGTTGTGCTATGCGTTGCTCGAATCGACCACCTTGTTGTCGTTTGAAAGATTCTGTATTTTCGTTCTTGCTCTCATCCATCATGGTGTTGAATTCGAGTCGCGGGATTTGAAATTTCTTCTGGTACTCAAAGTACAGCTTTGACCGGAAAGCCTTCGGTAGCCTCCTGACCATATTGCCTCGTTTTATAGGATCCATGTCCTGCTCAAGATTCAAAACGGCATCGGTATTGGTCACCCAATTGGTATTTTTGCAGGAAGGATCGTTGAAGGTAACGTTGGGTAGTGATTCAACGAGAGGCGCGTAGAGTCGGCGGAAATTCAGCATATTATGGCTCACAATATTGGAAACCTTTTTAGGATTTTCCGTCGGCAGGGCCATACGGGGATCGCCTAGATAGCTTATACCAGCGATTGTAGCGTACAGTTCCTGTTCGGTGAACTTAGGGGGCAAGAGGAGCAGCGCAGTTCTCAATGCTGACAAAAGGTTGATTTGATTCGAAAGGCGAACACGCGGGTCATCCCGTAGAATCTTGACAGGCTTATGTAGACGACCAGCAAGATATAAGCTATCCCACTCGCTAAGATCCCTGCATAGCGTGTCGAGATTCACAACCCCGTATTTGATTTGAATACCCTCAACGGTGACGTAAGGGTTAAAGTACACACCAGCACCCCATTTATCCTGAACATAAGAGACAGCGCCGGATCCGAGGGATCCGAGGGCAGAATAGTGATCGCGATGTTGTGTAAGATTGAGCGAGTGCCAGTGCTGAGTGTGTGATACGCCGAAGATGAAGTCAATCATCTTTGGTGAGCCATTTTGAGCCTTTTGTACAGGAACAGGAGCTTTAGGATGAACAGCCTTGATCTCAGCCTCGCTAGCAGTTCCGCCTGTCGACTGCGGAAAAACACCGGAGCCATAGGCGAAGGCGTAACGAATTGGCGCACGGAATTTCCATAGTAGCTGACGAAGGACCTCTTTGAACTCGCGATCGATAATCATATGTTGATTTACTCCAAAGTTTTCAAACGGCAATTGTGTGAACTTTTCAATGTCAAAGTTCGGCTTTTCTTCCCAGTCAAACTCGGATCGCTCTGTAACTGACGATGAAGCCGAGGCGTTACTGGATTTCTGCGAATACGGTTCGTCCGGTGACTTGGCAGCAGCCGTGGCGGAATCGGATTCTGACTCCTCCCGACGAGCAGCGTTCGCGTCATCCTTCGACGGTTCTTTCGATGATTTCGAGGCGAACGTTCGGGTCGAGACTGCGAAAGCAGGAAGACGCCTTGTCGTAGATAACCTGGGTGTTGAGGCTCGGATCAAGCATGACTGGATGTGGTACGACCTCGCATTTCGCATGGAACTAGTAACAGCGATGTATGAGAAAGCACCATGGCTTCTCACGGCGCTCATACTTGTGATGTTTCCGGGAATTGGGCGTAGAGCCATGGTGAATAGCTTCGTGGTTTGCGGCGGGCAATATACAAACAACCGTTCGTGGTCAAGTATTGGAGAGCACAGCAGATGCCGCGATGCTGTTACCGTGAATGGGAAGCCATGTGGATGTTGTGAGTTCGAAGATAGGAGGGAAAAGAAGCTCGGGATGCGCGCCGAAGGTGAGGGTGAGGGCGGTGGTGATTGGTGTTCGGAGTTTTGACGTAGCTCACGAGATGCGTCGACGTAAGTAGTGAAGGTTGCTTGCGGGAATGCACGGATGGCAAGGATAGTCAGGTCAGATTCATCGTTAACATGAAAAAGCCGAGGGTGTCAGCCAACCAGCTTCAGCGCTTCAGCCAATCGGGCACGGATCGGGGGGAAGGGTCCAAGGAAAGGGTTGGTGGGATTCTGGGCTAGCTGTTTCAGGAAGGGAGTTGACATTGGCTCCGTTGAGATGGCTGCCATTGGCAGTGACGCAATTTGAGAAGAAAGAGAGATACATCACTCCAAAACTGCCCTCTGCGGTTGTCATGTATAATCAAGCGGCTGTTGAAGTTTTATGTGATAGCTTAGCATAGAATAAGCTCATAGAATAAAGAAATTAACTTTGTTGGCATAACTTAGATGTAATTCCCAGACGTACTACAGCATATAGATACGGAAAAGTTACATAAACTTACTAGCGAAAGGTACTGTAATACTTCTTTAAGCTAGAAGGCAAAGCTTGGCACAAAGACCCCAACAAGGCAGTTACACTAAGTAGGCAGGACCCTGCACCCCTGCCGCAAACAACCAAAACAATTATTCTATTAGTTACCGCGCCCGACTAAGTGTTGTCGCCTACAATATGAAGCTTCAATCCGCCGCGCAAACCCTCTCCGCCCCTAGATAACTTGTCGCATGGAGCTATAGTTAAAGGCCGCAATAGTAACCTCAATGTCGGGCCGGCTGCGGAAGAGTGGAGGGAGCGGCACGCTGCCACGGCCGCATAGCTCCCTCAGGGAATCGCGGGTGAGTAAATAAACCTGCGTCCAACGTTCCGGATGAGCTTACACAATGGCCCGCCCTGCAGATTTCGTCCTTTCGCGCCTCACGCACGACTCGGCCGAGCTATGATCTCCTAACCGGCGCCGAACATGCATCGCCCGCCCACCATGATCGACCGACTTCGCGACAGAGCCGCGACCGTAGTGAGTCACTGCTACGGGCCATGTCGCGCGAGAGTTCTAAGGAGAATCTAGCGCCCCCCGATGCCGAGGAGTACGAGACACAGCGCAAGCGTATAGAGGAGCTGAAAGCCGAAGTGGCCACCATGCGGTACCACATCGAGACCACCGAGCAGGAGAAGGAAATGCTGGTGCTCCAGCATGAGAACGAGATCCGCGAGGTGCAGCGCAAGGCCGAGGACGACTTCAATCAAAAACAAGCAGCCGAGGGCGAAAAGAGCAGGACACAGCGCCAGTATGAATCTATGCAGGAGGAACTACAAACGCTGAAGGAATCCTCCGCCCAGGATACCGCCGAACTAGAAAAACGGTTGCGTGAGGCCCAGGACGAAGCACGGTTACTCAAGGAACAGCTGGAGGATTTGTCCGTGGCGAAAGACGAAGGGGAGCGAATGAATCAGAGGCGGGCGAACGAGATAGAAGCTCAAGTGTCGGATTTACACCAAAGTATCCAGGAGCTGGAACACGATGCCGAAACTCGCGAGTCTTCACTAAGTGCTGCACAAAAGCAGTTGGCAGAAAAGGATACTCTCGTGGGCGACCTCGAGGCGGACATAATACGGTTGAAAGCGCAGACTGGCGATGCTGAAACCATTGCGATCATTCGCCGGGAACTAAGTGACCAAGTTCAGCATATACGGTCGCTTGAAGCCAAGACATCGAAGCAACACGCTGAACTAGTTCATCTGCGCCAGGTTCATAAAGCTGTTGAAGTTGTCGAAGAAGAGAAGCGCTCTCTGCAGCGAAGAGTGAATGCTGCTCAAGCGCTCGAGGTAGAGCTGAACGAGGTTCGCATGCAGAGGCAGCGACTAGAGGATGAACGGCTAGCTTGGACGGCTTATCTACAAAATGCCAGTGCACAGGATGGAGTTATGGAGTTCGATTCCCCTGAGGCTGTTGCTCGTGCGCTTGTTGAGGAACGTTATAACTCAGCCGCCCTGGTAGAGAAGCTGGGCGAACTTCAACCTCAGATCGCCGAGCGAGACGAGATAATCAAGTCGTTGGAGTCGGAAAAGAAGAACATGGTAGCACAACTCGAGAAATCGAGAACAGCAGGCGCTCCTATTACTGCCAGCAAATCTCAGGCTCGACTAGAGAGACAGCGGGCATTAGCCACAAAGGAAATCGAATACCTGCGAGCCCAGCTGAAAACGTTCGATGCGGAAGACGAGACCTTCGACACCGGCAATTTTGATCAACAAAAGGTCGACCGCACCTCGGAGCTCGAGAAACTCGTCGACACGTACAAAGAGGAAGTTCAAAGCCTACATAAAGAGCTATCCACGGCCGAGCCAGCGAACGGAACTCTGGAGCCCACTGTTGGATCTAAGCGAAGCCACACAGACGAAGCAGAGAACGAGCAACTGGGCGAACTAAACCGGAAGCGCCGCAAACTAGCGGACGACCTTTCCAAACTCCAAGCAGCATATCAGCTCTTGCAAAAGGAACACGAGGTCTCGCAGTCGCGACTCGCAGCCGCCGAGTCGGCAAACAAGACGCGAATTCTATCGCTGCGCTTTAATCCCACCTCGGACTTCGAGGCCATCAAGATAGCCACACTGGCAGCGCTCAAGCTCGAGAACCAGGAACTGCTATCCCAGCTCTCTAAGGAAGCGCGGCGGAACCCGAAAATCGCTTTAATCCCAACGTCGCAGCTCGCCGCAGCACGTCGCGAGATCGAGGAAGCGCAGCGGGAGACGGCGTCGGCACAAAAAACAACACGCAGACTCAAAGAGGTGTGGGCGGCCAAGTCGCAGGAGTTCAAGGAGGCCATCTTCAGCACCTTGGGTTGGACCGTGACGTTCATCCCGAACGGCAAGATGCGCGTCGAGTCCCTGTACTACCCCAGCCAGAGCGAGGAGCACGAGAACAGCATCATCTTCGACGGCGAGCGCGGCACCATGAAGGTCTCCGGCGGCCCCCAGAGCCAATTCGCCCGCCGCATCGGCGACCAGATCCAGTTCTGGGTCCGTGATAAGGGCTGCATCCCTGGCTTCCTGGCCGCGCTCACTCTCGAGTTCTACGAGGAACATACGCGTACCGCGGGGCAGTAGATCATCGTTTACCTAGCTGGGTCGGGTTGATTGCTGCGGGGCTGATAATTATGGAGTGGCTGACTTGATGGGGTGTTTCAACGACAACGCGCAGGCGATCTGTTGTGCCTGGCTAGGATTAGTTGTTCTTGCTTTACAGTGTATGAACTTAATATTTACGATTACTGATACCTCTGATAGCTTGGTATAAATGGAATTGAAAGCTGTGATATGAACATTTGTTCTATGCAAAATCCCTAGTGTGAATGTAGCTTTAGTGTAAGACAAGAACAAGTGATATGAATGGTAATAGTTAGGTAGGTGTGTCTAGCTCATGAAATGTCCGCTTTGATAGGTTAGTTAATATGTGATCAACCAATCTTCAGCTGCCTCGACCGACACAAAAAGAACCAAATCAGTTTCTTATGATTATATGATAATAGTATGATCAAACTTTGGAGACTATGTACGATGACGATTTTTGGAATATTTCAAAAAACAAATGGTGACAGATGAGTAAAGGAAGTAAGTTCGCTTTAGATAGAGAAAAAATCGGAAAAGCCGACAGACAACAAGTTGTGTCGTGGTCAAATCAACAATGACAAGAAACGGGAAAATTTCTTCCCAAACATGAAAATGCTGCTTTGGAAACCGGATATCGAGTACACTCTGCCTGCCCTGCATACAAAACAATTTCTCCGTCCTTTTCTACTTTTCTTATCCTACCTAGCCGTATCAAAGCGTTGGTTTCGCTTCATACCTCCCGCTCAGCAGCTTCCGTACAGCCGGGACGTCGACCCACTTTCCCTCCGCGGCGGACGATGCGGCGTCCGCGAAAGGGTCGTCATCGACGGTCTCGGCCTCTTTGCTTTTACCCTCCTCGAGTTTGGAAAGAGATACCAATTGGCTCGCTTCGCCATCTGTAGGAGGGGTGAACTCCCACCGTGCCTCGAGATTGCCGGGTTTCGGTTCTGCGCCTTGCTCTCCTACGATTCGGCATACGATTTTCTGCCAATCCGCATCGGGAGATAATGTGACGTCGCCAAGACGCCAGTATACCAGGTGCTTGTCCTTAAGGTGGGTACCTGAAGGCTTGGTTTGAGCACCTGAAGCCCTGCCCTCGTATGTTGCGAAGATGACGAGATTGTGGAGGTTTACAGGAGAGTCGCCAGCTACAAAGCCGAAGGATGGGTTCAGTTTATATTGTAACAGAAGGCCAAGTTTGTCGCCTTGGGGTTTCCATGTAGGGTGGAGCAGAATGGGAACATGTTCGCTTGGTAGTGCATCTGCGTCAATATGCAGTTTGTATGAGAAACCAATATGGGTGTTCCGGAGGCGCGAGGTGTCTAACGTGAACTGATCAGGATGATCGGGACTATTAGAGACAAAAATCCGATTAGGCCCGATAGACTCGAGAAGAGAGAAGTTATTAACTCGAACAGATAAGTGTGCTGCGAAGCAATTAGTTACGTCTGCTGCTAGAATAGGCACTTGATGTGGGCTTACATGGTGGGCTTGGGTCATCGCCGGGGTTGAAAGACAATGCAATTTCGCCATCGACCTTCACAGATTTGACTGCGCCACTCTCGAAGGTGGCCGATACGGTTTCCATGAGAGACGAGTTCAGTCCCAGCTGATGCATTTCGGGATGTTTTGCTTGAACAACACTGCTCAGCGAGGTAGCCGATCGAATAGACTGGGTATCAGATGTTCCTGCAACACTAGGTTCAGAAGCTAAGGTTGGTACGCCTGCAGCCCGAGAGAATATTGTTGGGATTGGGGGGGTCACGGTAGAGCTGGCGAAGTTCTCGGAGACGGGGCCAGGCACATAGATCGTGTTGCGCACATCTCTGCGGCCCCTGATAGTGCCCACCTTCCGCGCTGGCGCGCCCATTGCCGAAAGACTGTTTGCAACATTTGATAGCGCTACTTTCTTAGCCTCCTCATCTTCTTCAGCAACGGGCTCCTTTTGTATACTCAGCATAAACGCGTGCTCAGTTTCTTGAGCAGCCGCCTCTTTTTGAGCCTGTGATATAGGATCATGCGAATAAGTCGGCACACTAAACCCTTCTGCATCTTTCTCCGGCTCCATCTGAGAGGGCGGAGGCCCTGGAGGAGGCGGCACGTCTAATGCGTCCAGCGCACTACTAGTTCCATTCACTTGGGATGTCGTGGTTGTCCCTGTTGCCGGCCGCATTCCATCGCTCGAGTTAACTCTTCCGACGCCATTAGTACCATCGTGGCTACTCTTTTCTCCAGTCTCGGAGGTGCGGAAAGTCTCATTTGTTGGAGTATCGGGGTCCTCGGCTAGCGAACCTAGTCGGTTGGTCGAGTCACCCAGGTTGCTCGAAGACGCTCTTGGTGATAAGCCGTGACTGCTCTTAGCGTTTCTCCCGAACGGACCTTTCGCTGGGGATAGCTGGCCGAATCCACCATGAATGCTTTGACGCCGTCGCCCGAGCATAGTACCAATGCGGCTTCGCAGTTTGTTCTCGGGCGGTCCTTCTTTGGGTCCCGAATAGTCACTCCGATCATCTTCCATTGGCACGCTGAGGCTTGGTGGTATAGCGCTGGACGGGCTTGGACCACTGGCACTGGATGACTGTCGTGCAGTTGTTGCTCGCTTCTCTAACTTCGGGCGTCCCGCGGTTGCTTTCGAAGCAAAGTGCTGAATCTCATTTGTAGTATTGTAGTCGAGTAAGCTGTTTAACACGGTTTCGGTATCGGCTTGGAGCTTCTGCGCCTGTTCTCCTTCGAAGGTGCCGTACTGGGTTAAGCAATCGCGCAATTGGTTCATGCGACTCTCGTCCAGAGCCTGGAGATTCTCAAAGACGAAGGGAGCCTGTGACTTCCACTGATTTGTGGCAGACTCGAGCTTACTTGCAGCCATGTCGACCTTTTGGGCACTGGCTTTACCGCCCTTCTTGCTCAGCTTATCCGACTTCTCCTGAGCCTCTTCTAGTTCCCTGGCCACTTTCTGTAGGTTTCCTTGTATTGTTTGGAGATTTTGCATTTCTTTTCTAGTCTCAAACATTCGCAGGGGCGTCTCAACCTCTTTTTCGATGTGCATGGCGAAGGTGTGGTGGGATGTCGCGACAGACTCTGCGGACTGGAGGATTTTGTCCCACTGCGCATGAAAACTCCTTGAATACCGTCAGTCGACCTATACACGATCCACGACGTGGCTTCATGAGCCCTATTAACTTACCCGAGCTCTGATTGCGCGTTGGGTACCCGGAATTGTGCTAATCTTCGTAGTCCCTGGGCATATTGTTCCTCAACTCTCCGGCGTTCCTGGGCACAGGTCAGCATTGACCATACATCTTTCCGGCGGTGCTCGGGGCCTCGAGGATCGCACCTGCAGCCAGTCGGCTATTTCATTGTTGAGCTTGGTTATGCGTTTGACTCGGTCGGTGAGGACAACAACGGCTTGGCCAGGCTGGAGGGTATCCTATACAAAGGCTAGGTCAGCCATGCGCCTGGGAGGCTGCGCAATTGGGGCGGCCCACCAGTATAGCGGGATACTCAGCTCGTGAAAGGCCATCCATGGTGGGCAGAGTCAAAGGCTATCACGCAGACGTAGATGTCGCAGATGCGGAGGAGGGGTGGAGTGTAGACATATATTGATATATATATATCTAGCGCAGGGCGACGTAGGACGGCGCATTCAACGAAGCAATATGACTCGTTCGCACATCGAACACGCGTTGTGTAATTGGTCGTGAATGATCGATCGCTGGTGTATATGCATCTGCTGATTATCGATGCATCAGGCTGGGTATCGTGGACTGATTAATGGTCTGTACTACAAAAATGCTAGGAGCTCTGGGGAAGCTTGACGATGGCTGGGATTATGTACATAGTCGAGATTCAGGCTTGGGATTTATGAGGTCAGCTCCGAGTGCCCGGCCAGCCACTCCACAGCTGTCAAACGTGTACGCCTACCGCTACCGAGCTTTCCTATCGGGGTTTAGCACGGCGAAAGAGGCTTGCGCTTCTTCTCATTCGGATCTAGCTCGTGGTTATTAGCCTATCATCATTGATGCTTGGATGTCTGAGTGGAGGCCAGCCGTCGCCAGCCGAAAATGGACCCCCAACCCAACAGCAATCCACCTAAGGTTAGTCTAGTTAATGTCGCATCAACACGATGCCTTCTATTCTAGATGAGGTACTCGTATGCGACTTACAATCCAGACAAATACTTGCTAGATAAATCTCTATACTTTCCGCAAGAGTCTATGAGGATTCAATCTTATTAGTCAACCACGCTCATTAATTTACAAGACAGCACATCCATCGCGAGAACATGACTTCTCAATCTGACTGGAGAACGTCACTCACCTCAAGTGACCGCTATGACAACATACAAGCTATGTTAGTTTCCACATTTTCCCCGGCACCTATTATACCTCATTGCTCATTTACGCTCTAGAAAAGACGCGCTTGAGAAGATAGGTGTCCCAGCCGCTAACGCACAAAAGGATGCCTTTTCTATCGAGAGCGAGGCTTATAAAACATCGTCACGAGTGAGGTTGCCCGTTTCTCTCATAACTCTCATGGTGCTTGTCCATTTCAGCTGGTTTTGATAACCCCATTCTTGCTTAATGACTTCTCGCGTTCTACACGACGTTCACATTAACACCGAAACAGGACCATTATGAAGCAACATGTCGGGTCGGGCCGCTGACGAATTCCTTGAACACGCCCGAGGAAACAGAGGTATCTCATTTCGTAAGCGAATTGCCAGACTCTCGTGCCGTCACCATAGGTTCTTACCAGGACTGCCAATACATTGGCGATGGAGTCACTGCGGAGGTCTACCGATCCGAAACGATAGCGTTGAAAGTCATCGTACAAACTCGAAATATCGAGCCTCATGACCCATTTCGGGAGGCCAAAATCCTCAAGCTACTAAAGAAGCCATGTATCCCTCTACTGGAAACCTTTAGGGACCAAGAGCAACGCTTTGTTCTTGCCTTTCCATACATGCCATTTAGCCTCGAGAGCCTTATTTCACGCGGTCCCATTCCCAAGGCTCGGATATTAAAACACTTCAAAGATCTTTTTACTGGCCTCCAGTATCTCCATAGTCAGGGAATAATACACAGGGATATCAAGCCCTCCGCGATCTTGCTCGAGACCCTGGATGGGCCCGCTTATCTTTCCGACTTTGGTACGGCGTGGCATCCTGAACTGTCAACCTACACTGAGCCTGCCAACCAGAAGATCCTCGATGTCGGTACAGGTCCTTACCGTGCGCCGGAAACGTTGTTTGGAGATAAGTCGTATGACACGGCCATCGACATGTGGGCAGCTGGCGCTATGCTTGCAGAATGCTGTCGCACGCCTCCGAGAACATTCTTTGAATCGCGACCGGCGCTTGAAGATGGAAACCAGCTCGGTCTGATACTAAGCATTTTTAAGACCATTGGAAGCCCGACTCGTGAATCATGGCCAGAAGCCGCAGACTTCAAAACTCCACCCTTCGAGATGTATCGAACCTTTGAGGGAGAAAAGTGGGAGAGTATATTGCTGGATGTTGACGTTGATTTTCGCGACATCGTCATATCACTTGTGAAATACAGTAGCCATGCAAGGGCTTCTGCATCTCAGGTATGTCACCGCTATCTTTATTTCTCTGACACCAATTCACTAACTTCTTACAGTTATTGCAAAACAAGTGCTTTATAAATGTGGATGTATAGCCTAGGTTCTCCTTTGTGTCGTGACATTGTTGTCGCTTGGGCAGTTCTAACGGATTGTTATTTGGAGGGGGAAGGGGGCGTAGTGTACGCTTTACAGCAAGATGTTCACGACCAGAAGTGCTACATCGAAACTACTCGCCTTAGAACCCATCCTAACCGCGCGGCCAGGTATCCTTAGTTCCGTGCAGGCTCAACATTGGCAGCTAAAATAATCAAATACCGTGGCAGCTAATATCTTCGAGGTGGTTTATGTCAGCATGGGCAGCAGATTCCTTCGGCCATACCACATAGCAACTGCTGCAACAACTATGATAGTAGCTATGCCTGCCATTCCTTTGCTAGCAGCCTTCTTTATCATAGGACCGACTATTCCATGGAACTCCTCTGGTTTGTTGAGCGATGGCCAAGGCGTATCTGGGACCGGCACACCTAGATACGGACACAGTTCGTTCCACTGTGGTACCAAGGTTAGCAATTCCTTTGGGTAAAATGAGGGATCTCGCATGTTTTTGACGACCTGTATTTCCCGGTGTCCCGGACAAGGCATTGCCACTGCTAAACAAGGAAGAGGGCATATGGTACTCACTCCGAACCCGTCCTCCAACTTGATAATCTTCAGCTGCTCTGGAGGCACAAGTCGTTTCACTTCGGCAATGCTAGCCGACAGTTAGCGGGTATGAAGCACTAGTGTTCAACGCGCAGGACTTACTAGAGCTTATAATTTTCTACGAGAGCTTTGCGGCCTTCCTCCGACGCACCAAAGCCATTCGTACAGTAGTCCACCATTTGGCCGCCGAAGAGATCCATATAAAACGTGAAGCTGTCGAAATTCTTGAAGACGGACATGGGGAAGCTCCTGAGGCTTGTGGCGGCTGAACCGACCGTGTTCAGAAAGGACTTTGCCCATTTCTCAGGGTCTCTTTCCGTTAGAAGAAATTTGGCATCCGGATAGGTTGTTAGGATCGATCGGAGCATGAAGAAGGGCATTTCTATAATGACCTTTGAACAGTCAGTAAGGCGCGTTCTCCACTTTGACCATGAATTCTTACATCATAATTTGCGAACCATTTGTCGAACTCTGCCCTGCCATCTATGTTTCACGTCAATTTTGAGTACAAAGCTCATGTTCTACGTCTTATGATGTGCTGGCGAGTGGTTTCAAAAAGAAAGCATTCACTTACAAGGTGTCCCTTCATGGCGCCACTCCGCATTCATCCCGTCCGTCAGAATCTTGAGCGCAGGGCCGCCAGCACCGACCACTTCCGCCATATGATACGGCGCAAAGCCAAGCTGTTTGAGCGCCAGGTACAGGCCATGAGTGCCAGACCTACACGTTTCGTCAGAAAGCGATGCACATAATCGAGAATTGTATTGAATGCAATCTACTAACCTCGGCGCGCTCAAGACGACCAACTTCTTCGGCTTTACATGCGTCGGAGTTGGGACGGTATCAATTTCGCGCTTCATGTTGGCGGCGTTTTGTTTCGCTGCGTCTATTAAGAGTCTGATTGGATATGGCAAGTATGGCGTGAGATTGCGTGCGAAAGTTGCAAGATGGGGCAACGCATGGCAATTGACGCTATATATACATATTATGACCTGATCAGATCATCATCCTCAACACCCGCCAACCAACGATCTTTATATATTCCTTTCCCGTTATTACCGTACTTCCGTTCTACTTTAGTGACAGCAGTGGACCCCAGGACTGCTCTTTGAGCAATCGAGGGCCAACCATTACAATGGTCCCGTTACGGAACCATTTTGCCCGGTAGCACCAGTTATCGACTGGCTGTCTATTTCTCGCCTCTGGTACTCTCTTGATATCAACTGGTTGACAAATATTTACAGCCATGGTCGGACAATGCTCGGTCCCGAAAACTCGAAGAGCGTCATATACGGGAGCTTCTAGTAACGGATGCTGACCGCCCCTCGGGTAACAACTCTTGGCAACTGTAAGTGCTTCTAATTCTAAACTCCGTATGCCTAAGTGAGGGTTCTATCTGTCCACGGGTCATAGAAACGACAGAGGGACAATTTAGGTGTGACGCCGTTAAGACATGTACCCCGATCTGCCTAAACTCGACGGGACGAATCAGATGAACGAGGCCGCAGAACAGAGTTTCACTAAGTTATTCTAACAGTCCCAGGGCCGCAACTAAATCTGTCAACTGTCAGGCTGTTACCGGGATGACTTTCTCTTATGACGTATCAATGCACCACCGTTTAGGGAATGTCTCGGAGGTCGCCGCAAGAGACTGTGTCAAAGCGTCGGGGTTTCAAAGCTGCGACATGCCGTCTTACAATTTCTGTGAATTCGTAGGGCGTTAAGGCTTCTCGTTGTTGTGCTGAGCTAACGATAATTATTGTCAGTGAGTCCGGCTTGCGGCCGATTTCCGGGTAAGTGCGGGCTGTATGTTGCGACACCTGTATGTCCGGTTGAACGGTGACATACACATGTTTGTCGTTGTGTTCCCGTAATGCGCTAGTTTGCATGCATGCGTAGGCTTAGGCAGTATTCCAATTATGTCTTCGCGTATCCTTACCCTCCCGTGTATGGTAAGGCGATTGGGCGCGGTATGACTCCCTTTTTGGCTATTTGTAAAGAAAGTACTATGTACTAGCGCATAAACCCAAACCTGAACACATTTCAACCACTCCATGCAGATATATATTTATCAAACGATTAAACACTTCTACTTTCCTCTTCTTACTTCCTTTTCTTATATCCCTTCATACGTAACTTTTCAAATACGCCCATTACTTGGCAAGGCGCCTAATTTAGAACATTCGGACTTTTAGAGTCCTTTTTGCATAATCGTATGCATCAGTTCAACATGATCGAGAAAGTGACGGCTATAAGGTACTCAGGGTCAGCTTACAGTACCGAAAAATGCGTCCGAACCTCTCAAGCCCTGCCTGCGTAAGAGCATGCGTGTTAGTCCTGGATGTCAAAATCAGCAATACCGATGGTAACATTAGCTATTAAGCGTCTCGAAAAAGTTTCGGTATTGTAATAATAGTGGCCGGAAACAATTTCGTCGTAATAGCAAGTGGAGTGGGTAACGATGTTGCGCGTACGCTTCAGAATTGTAAACTTCTCGCGGCAGGCACATTCAAACTCGTCCTATATTAGACACGATATTATATCAGATCTAGCCGACACAAGTTCCTATTCTTGTCTGTGTTTACGCAATTTTCGGTATATCGGAGGTGCAGGCGGACAAAGAACAAAGCCAAGCAGCATAATTCAATATGATAAGTCAGACCACTCAATCCTGCTTCAAAGGCTTTGTTACCAATGCCATAGCTCATATGACATACGATTTGTATTGTGTCCTTTTATATATTGTTATGAGCTGAATGACAAAGTTTGCCTGATTTGACGTCCCAGCAGTTGCTGATGAATGCACGTCTTTGTTCATTTCAGGGGCTGTACTGACTACAACGCTAGAAATAATATATATAGGTCGGTGCAATTTTGTGAGAACGTTTGAAGTTTAAATGCAGTGGATTTCTGGGTTGATGATATGCGGATTGCAGTCTGATATAGCCGGTCCTTTGATCTAACGCTCGTAATTAGTTAGTCGTCTTTTTATTCGAATATTGCTTGCGGTAGCCACGATAACCAGTTAAGTTGTGGAGATACCACATCAAATTCACTCTGTCCGAATCGACGCTGGCCTAGTTAAGTACAGAAAACTTCAACGAGATGCATCGAAGCCAAGGTTCTCAGTTGCCCCATTGGACAATACCAGAGGCCGCCCCAAACACTCGGAAGAGGAAGCACATGAGCGATGGAGACACTGAGCGAGTTAAAGTGGCACCAAAGCTGAGAAACCCTCCAAATTTATCTTTGATCTATCCAGGTTATGACCAGCGTGATCGCGAGTTCCAATCTAGCCTAAAGACAACCAGACCTGTTCCAAGGCTCAGTCCCGAACCTAAATATCACGCACACGACGATTCTATGCGCTCAAGTCAAGTAACAAGCCTGATAAGTCTGACATCTTATGATAGCTCTATGCAAGACACAGACGGACCTCCTCGAGGATATAGCAGCTTACCCAATCCAAAGAGTGTTTTGAGCTCTTGCCTATCTATCGGAGAATGGCTGAAGGATGCCGATAGCCTTAACTCTGTGAGGTTTCCGGATCATCTCGATCTTTGCGACAGAATACCCGACGTCGTCGTTGAAATCCCGGCATTTCTCTTCCGACCACGCCCACCTCCCGTTCTCCCCCCGCACATCCTTGATTTCCAGTTCTCCAGGGTTCTGCGGCGGTACAAGAGACTCGCCAAACTGGTTGATGATTACCAACGCTGGCACGGTCGATGGGTCTTCGCGTTCTGGACAGCGGATGATATAGACCTCGCGGCAACTGGGGAAATCCCTGCACTCACGGAAGCATACGACGAGAACCGGCCTTCCATACCGCCGCGGATTCTTGGTACACGTTTTGATATCGTTCTTCTTGCCGCACCCCTGTTGTCTCATTTAATCGAGCGGTATCACAACGACTTGGGCTATGATTATTTTGCCTTTTACCACCTCGACCCTCGGGGGTCCCAAAATGATTCGGGCAGCAATTCTTCTGTGTCTAGCGTTGATGGTTGGGATGTCTTTGAGGGACTAGGTAAATTGACTGCATATAAGAACCAGGCGTATCTATCACCCTAGACTTTGGGAGAAAGTAACTTATCTAGTGAACGTATATAGCCGTTAAAAAGATATTTCAATATATCCTTTACGTCCGTAACTCGATTATTCTCTCTCGCGAAACTCTGGAAGTAGACAAGCCTGAACCAGAAATCTTAACAAATACAGGCATACGAGCAGGTATTCTTTCTAGTTAAGCTCCCGTTGTTGGAACAATATTATGACTGCTTTCGTACGGTGCGCGTATGCGTACGCGCACCGCGCTAGCCAAGGGGCTAGCCTAGATAAAAGGGGTGCTCTGCTTCGTATGGACCTTCGCCTGTCTATCCTTTCCTTCTTTATAGTATAATAAAATAGATTGTGCCTACCACTTTGTCTGTACGAATTCGTACACACTCCATTCAACACCCGTACTATAAAACCCTTCGCTTAAGCTACTAGGCCGGTCATGATATCTCATCCTTACGTTTGTTTAGCTATCAGGCATTTCTTCAGCTCCAAAGCTGAATTAGTCCGCTGTCCAAAATTTAAACATGAAAATTTGGGCTTACCATCAATCGTTGCTCTGTCATTTTCGTATTTGCAGTGCTTTGGGTCGACAGCAAGAGAGTTATAAAACCTTTGTTCCGATTCAGCTTCACTATTTCCTAGTTAAGTTAGGAAGGCGTCAATATTTACTTAGTCGAGGTGTCTATGGCCTTCGTGCCCCTTTCTCTTGGGCGGTGCATTGAGTGATTCCTTGACACAGTCCACTTTCAACACAACCAAAGCTATATATGCGTTAACTTAGTTACTGATCCAAGACCAAAACCAATCGTGCAACAAGCCAAATTAAAAACCATGGTATCAAAGTTGCAACACGCAGGCTTGGGTTTCGCTTCGTAATACAAAATATTTCGGGCCAAAACCCGTGGGGTTTTGCTACTCTGTGACAGTTTTTTGGAAGTGGGGGATCGTGGTGGTATAGTTAATTAAAAGTATAGTTCGTAGCATTCGCATAAACAGAAAGATAGTACACCCCGAGCGACCGCTAATGTGATGGTATCTGTTACTCGAGATTAGGTCATCAACATAATCATATAAGTGCAAAGCTTCATATTTTAGCTCACCTAGGCTTACCTGATTCTCTATAGTATGATGCGAGAACGAGACCGAGCACCGAACTGAAAAGGCGAAGAGATACGAGGCTCTTCGCACATACCATTTGTGGGTCTCCCACCTAGCCAAATAGGGGTCAAGTCTTTCAAAGCCGCCTTTGCTATTGCAATTCCGATAACTTTCTAAGCTCTTGTCACGGTACTCAATCCGTTATTCTAGTGCTCCTATATCTAGATTACCCTTTAATCGGTAAGGCTGATCAATCATTGCTGATGGTGGTGCCGATGTTCTCGATAATCTATTCAGTTACTGACAATTGTGCCATTGTCAATAGAGTTAAGTTTCAGGAAAGGAAGAGAGCTCTTGAATTTGACTGAGTTCTTAATTTCCTGGCCTCGGTGTGGGACTTTCAAGACGAGACTGAGTGCCGCCAAGTACAGCCTCCTGCTCTTGCCAATGGAGAGCGCCTAGATAGATAGCGAGGCAGCCAATTAACTTGATCATCTTTATTTACAGACCGTAATCTACGTAGTCAATAACGCCCAACGTACTTTTTGCTCCCATTCGCCAGCGTATCAGGGAAGCAGGGAACCCAGTCTCATCTTACTACCGTTAACGCTAACCATGCTCGGTATTTAATGCTGATTCATGCCTTCGGCTAGCTCATACGAACCTTCCCCAATTAAGTCTGTCGGCAAACTCGTCTCCATCCTGTCCTGTCTGAGAGTAGCGGGATGACTGCCCAAGTCGCGCCAGGCTTGGAATTCATGATCCTGCGGGAGATCCCGGAGCTGGGACCAGGGGGCAATCACCTGTGAGTCAGGCCTCACGGGCCGCATCCGCTGCCCTCGGTGGCGCTGCTTCTTTGTACACCAGCGTTTGACCCGGAAAGTCTCGTACAGAGTTTGCCGAAAGGGTTTTGTTAGGCCGAAGACTATCGGAACGGCTAGCCCAGGCAACACACCATAGACGTGACCGACGATACCAGCCCTTGCGTTGGCGGCGGTGAGTTCAGGCGCGTCGGCCATAATCTCGCGGGCCATTTGAGCTGGCACGGGTAAGTGCACTAATATGAAGGCCAGGACGAATCCTCTTTATGCAGCGCGAGAATTAGCTGCGGGAAACGCGAAGGTACATGTTTGTCGGCGACTTGGTTATGGAAGAGGAGACATGGCAGAATAAAGGTGGAGAGGCTAGATCTTGTGGTACTCACGAGATAAAAAGTATGGCAATTGAGAGGCGCACGACTAGCCAGTTGTTGTCCAGAAGAGACTTCGGCACGTGATCCCTCATCCGAGGAGTCTGCTCAGACGCTGAACTCCTAGTTTCGCTGTTCCGCTGCCATTTCTTCAATACCCAAGCCTTCCAACTAACCGAAGAGCCCTCGAGAATCGGTCCCATTGTGATACTGTCCCATATCTTCTTGGTGTCCACATATTTCCACAGAATCATACCGATTAGAACGATGCTGAAGATGCACGAAGTGACCGCCTGAACATTGGCGACGATTATATATGTGATCCAGTTGCTCTGTACAGCTGGTGTATACTCGATCCCTATCGTAATTGCTGTTATAATTATGGGGACTATTTTGCTAAGTATAACATAAATGCGCTCGGCGCGACGACGGACAGTCCAGACGCCGAAAATGGACGTCGCAATGTGCAGAGTGCTAAGCGTAGTGGTCCGTATCAGCGATTCAGACAATAAAATGCGACAATTTTGCGAGCATGGACCTCAGATCACTCACTATGTAAAAAGGTAGGTGGACTCAATACTGTAACAGTAATATCCTATCCTTGCGTTAGCTTAAACATCATCCTTCGTATTCCAGTTCCATGCAAATAGGCGCAAGCCCTCGCGCCGGAGTTATTGTCCTTTAACTTACGTATATTCGAAAAGACCAGTACAAACCCGCTATTCCCGTCCTTGAAGATAACATCCGGATTGGGATAATTGGCTTTGATATAGTGATAGCGCCTCCACATATTATCGCTAAAGTTCCTACGATTGAGCAAGTGGGATTAGTTTCAAGGGACGGACGCACGACGTGGCCTCAAAGCCGTAAGAAGGGAGGAAAAAGGTCGCTATACGTGTACTGGTAGATTTGCTGGACGATACTGATGACGATGGATAACGCCACGAAATACGCGATCAGCGCAACATCTTCTCGGGTGTTTGTAGTCAGTCGAAAAGAACTTGACGCCAAATATAATGGCGTGGGAAGATTTAGACAAGCTGTCAGTTCCAATGTTAAGAGAGAGAGCTCACAGCCAAAGCGTTGCCGGTGCAGCCAGAGCAACCATATTAGGGCAATGTCAGTTATCAGAGAGATAAAAGTGTAAATTAGCACACCGACTGCGTCTCCCACCGCGCCCGGCGGCAGCCCAGACATTGTTATTGTTTGCAATAGAGCTTAGAACATTAAAGGGCTAAAGAGGGAAATATTGATTAGTAATAAAGTAGCCGGAGTAGTTCGATACCCCAAGTGAACCGGGGTCGAACTGATCAAAAGAAATGCAATTAGATTGACTAGATAAACCTGAAGTGCGAACCTAAGAGTAGCGACGGTGGCTAAGTTCACCTGTTCCCTTGATTGCGACCCCCCTTGACACCCCGTATTAGCTGATTTCCACAGACAGCCATTCGCACTACTTCAATAGCCCTGGGCAAACCGTAGCTTGGCCGTCATATTTCGTCGTTGTGAGTACACGGCAGCGGGATGGTAGCCCAAATCCTAATGTGACGGTATCAACTTCCGCACTTGTACAGTTAGAGGTGACCCAGTTGCATAGGAGTTTGGAGGCTGGGCAAAAACTACCAGGTGATTTTCTCTCCGAGGTTCTGGGCA
Organism: Xylaria castorea; assembly: GCA_022495115.1. NCBI lineage: Eukaryota > Fungi > Ascomycota > Sordariomycetes > Xylariales > Xylariaceae > Xylaria > Xylaria castorea. Next base: position 11,691 of record MU382702.1, on the reverse strand, counting down.
CCCAACCAAAGAGGGATTCAAAGTGCCCCAAATACAACATTATAGGTACCATATAAAATCCTTCCGTAGACAGCGCACAGGCTAGGGAATGATTAAATATACATTACACAGCCTTAGGAAACAGACCTACGGATTTACTTTGTTGTGTACACAGTTTCGCAATTGCGAGATTGATTTCAGGGGCCACTCCTACGATAAAGACTAAGAAAGAAAATACAACGGTGTACGGTCGACGCCCAAAGGCCAAATCCAAGGTAATATAGCGAAGCCTCGGCTTTTGGGCCATAATCATTAGACTTGGCATCATGCTATGGCTTGCGGCATTGGAGAAGCATGTTCAAAATTCCATCTCAATTATTAAACCCTCCATATCAAGGCACTCACCATTATTATTAATACGGCGGCACATTATTTTATGGCCAAGATAGCTTTTGCAGATAATAGGATTTGATTAACCAACGCCCTCTTTCTCGTTAGTGCTGCCTTTCAGCTTCTACTTGGTCAATTACCTAATCGTTTCGACCGTCGAAGGATGATGTTATACGTCATCTCCATTTAGATTCTCGGAAGCGGCATCTGCGGTGGCGCGAACACCGTGGCAGCTATTATCGCCGATCGTACCGTGTAAGGAATAATACAGAAGTATATGTGGTAAGCCTCCTAGGAAGGCCATTCAACAACGGCTACTTCATCTCACGATCTGAAACATGACTGATAAACATATCAGACACCGTCATTTCTAATCTGGTACCACTCCCCCTACAGAAGGATCTGTACTGCTATAATCCTGCCAGTTCATAGCATCGGCACTACTCTGTGGGCTCTGATTGGCGGCTTTCATCTGGGCAATACGACTTTGCACTGGTACTTTATATCAGTCTACCGATTGGGGCAGTCTCACTGGTCCTTGTGACTTTTATCTGCATGTACACCATCGCCAAGATGTCTCGATCATACAATAGCTGGGACGCATCAACTTTGTCGTATTGACAGGACTACCCGATGCTTATCGCACTAGCTTACGTAGGCATCAGATATGCCGGGTCCTTATGGAATATCCTCTTGCCATTGCTCATAGGGTTTGCCTCTTTATTTCTGGAGCATTCGTGGCTAACCATTTCTCACCCCCTGAGCCGTTAAGCCTCTATATATCTTCTTGAATCAAAATTCAATTACATTCGTCACCAATCCCTTCCGCTACAGTTTTGCTACCTACTGGGCTATTTTATTCCTCTCCGTGGACTTCGAGGCCATGACACTAGATTCGCAAACTCGGGAAGGCATTGATGTAATTCTAGTCACTTTGCCTAGTGTCCCAACCGCTTCTCTCGCGGCGTGGGCACTGGCTAAACGGGACAAACTCAAACCCATACTTATTAGAGGCTCTACTCTCTTCAATATCGGCCTAGGTCTCTTTGTGCGCCTCGATGAATATACTCCGATCGGTGAGTGGGCGGGGTATATGTTTGTCGGCCCTATTAGTAGGGGCCTACTCCTTAGCATCCAGCTATCAGCCCGTATCCGAGGCCGATCAAGCCCTCGCTATAGGCTCGTGGAGCTTCATTCGTACGTTGGGTGGTATCCAGGCCGTTGCAATACCTGCGGCTGTCTTTACTATTCGTATTAACGGCCTCATCGTCGCAAACAAAATTGCGAGCCCCGAGGTCGCGGCTATGTTGGTGGACGGCGGCGCATACAAGCATGCGTCCGCGACTTTCATGTGCTCATTCAGATCCTGTGGTTGTATACCGTTTGGCATATCAGAGGACTTGGATGTATCATCGATGATGAATAGAGTATGATTGATCTCACAGCACAAAAACAGGTTTGCTACAACTAGTATACTACTGATGTTGACGTAGATTAATACAACCAAAATGTGGAGATTTTCCAAAATCCGTGGGTTACCCTATAGCATGATTGGCTTAGAGATCGTTTCTCTGTATACAACGCATCGAATTGCAACCCATAGTTGTATCTGCGACGCATCTAAAGCCACCGTAACTTAATTAGCTCTTTAGCCGGCTCACACCGTGTGCTGGACTACTTTGGATAAGGCCTACGTCAAAGGGCTACAGTAAATTAGGGTCTGGCTCGACGCGCAGTACTGCATAATGATGAAACCCAAGCACTCGGATCTAATAAAATCCAGGCGAGATCAGTGATCTAAGTGTTTATGGCGGGGTAGAACCTATGTGATGCCAATCAACTATCATCCAATTTGTCCAAAAAGCGAACAGCCCTATACATTCATGCTATTACCTTATAGCTTCGAGTTTTTCACGTTACCAAGTTCCCAAAACTCCTATGATATCCTCCTGTCAGGGGTTTGTGTCCCGGAGTGAATAGATAGACCGGTCTGCAGCCAGGGCAGTAGCTAGGGCTCAATAGTGTAGTCAGTTGATTCCTGAACCTCCTAAATCAAGGGGTTCAGTCACTTATATATACAGAATCTCACTAGTCCTACACTATAGGGTAGTTGATAACTAGTTCCTTGACACCGCCTAGGCCCTATTTACATAGCAATCATATGATAAGCTCTTCCTGGATTTAGACACCCGGAGTAATCTCCTCGACAATTGTGTCCTCCCTCAACTCCAAATTCGCCAACATGTACTCATAATCCTCGTCGTCCTCATCCTCGTCATAATTCAGCGCTCTCATTCGGTTGGGGTTCCCAAACTGAGCCTGCTCGTCCCACAGTGTCGCGTTGCGCGGCAAGACAACGAAAGCCCGCTGTCCGATCTGAGCGCCTCTGGGTAGATCCAGCTCCAGACCCGAGCTTGTACGATATACAGGCGCACCTGGGAGCCTCTTATCCAGCCCGTTGCGTCTCTTGGTCTTCATATTCCTCTTCTGACCCGCATCCGGGTCACCGTCCGTCCCATCTTCAGCCGAGTCGCCATCACCAGCTGTACCGCCAGGCCCAATGACCTCGTTATCGTCATCGGCGTCGCAGTTTTGCTGGTCGCAGTACATGATATTCCCAGCATTAGAAAACTCCACGTTGAACTGACACTTGCCACCATTGTTACCCGTGCAGTAGCTGCCCCTGTAGAAAGCGCTAATGAGCCCGCCTTGCTCCCGGTTCTGATCGGCCGGGACGCAGCGGTTGAGGCGCGTGTTGGAACCGCCGGTGGGCACCGATGACGCGAACGGGTACTCATCGCATTGGAACCCGGAAGCGTGGCCCTTCTTGGTTGAGCAGCGGTTGCCGCCTGACGCGATGTAGCCAGTAGCCTTACGGTGGTTGCGCTTTGTGGTTGAGCCGGGTTGGTCATACTGCAAGCTTGAGCCGATGCCAGCGCAGTAAGCTCCTGTGATGGACACCGTCAGTTTTGGAGGTCATGGAAATAGCAAAGATGAAGGGAAAGAGAGGGAAGCAGTAATACCCTAGCACATGTTGGTGCATATGTCGTCCAAGCCGTCGTTGCACACGAAGATTAGAAGATCATCGGGATTCGCACGAGCCTCGAGATTTGTGCCAGGGACGTCGACGGCAGATGAGGCCGCGGCGAGGCCGAGGAGAGAAGCAAGCAGGCTGAGGTTTTTCATAATGATAGATCGACTCCGAAGCTAGAGAGTTAAGAATACTGAGACTCTGTATCTGATGTGCCTGAGTGTTTGATGGATGAAGATATTGAACTGGACTGAACACAGGCGTCGACAGCGCGATTTTATAGGTTTATCTCTACCGTCGTCCGGGTCTTACTGATGCCGAAGTTTCCATATTAGAAGTCATTCCATAACATCCTTCATCCTCCAGTACCTCGTTCCGCAAGACAACTTCGTCCTTAGTTCCAAGAATAGGGGCTGCTGCATCATGAGAGGTCTCCGCATCAAGAGATCTCATGCAAGGCGCACCGCACGGCAGACCATTGCCGCTCGGGACATAAATGTGAGATTGAAGCTAGACTGAAGCTGTGGTAAGTCTGACACAATGCTTACTCCATGTCGATGCTTACCTCCAGCCTTGGGGCCAAGGTTTCAGCTATTATTGAACTGAACAGTGAGTGGACCATCTAAAGTACTATAGCATAAAGAAGGAATATATGTGGCATGGTTGTCATCGATATTGGCTCGGCTAAGGCTGACAAGCTCGACAAATTATGACATCACAACTACTATCATGTTTAACCGGGCTTGGTAGGATATGCAAATTGCAATAAGCTATCTATGGAACTCACATGGGATATGTCTGGTAGGAGGGCGGACAAAACGATTTACATTGCCAGCCTTAACGTAGCCACTCTGTTTGTAGAAGCGCAACACAATGAAGCGGCTTGCCATCTCTTGCTTCTATAAGTGTCATATAATCGAGATCATCATGAACCATCATAGAGTGTCACAAACGATCTTCGGTATTTGTACTAAATAGAGCTGAAGACATATTTTACGCCCTACCACAAAAGGAAAATCTCACAGATCGTCACTCGACCGGCAGACCTTTGAGTCCTGATCCATCTCGGAAAAGTAAAAGAGATAGGAGATAGCGGTGCTGCCTCAGACGGCGAATGCCATACACGTCAAGTAACGGAAGGAAGGAAACAGGTTTATGCCGCCCATCGTCTTATTCTTGGAGTTCGATTCAAGGATCGACAATGTTGTAGCACACAGATGGCTAAGGATCCGAAAGCGCTATGAGTCGTGCCGAAAGACTTGAATGACGTCAAAACCAGCCTATTAGCCTACGCTAGAAGTACTGCACAATGGTTATATTGGGAAAGGGATGGCTTGCTTAGGTAATACCACGGTGGGCAGCTTACACGTAGTTAGTCATTTATTTAGGTATCTGAGCTATCGCCTTCTGTCAACTGACGCTTAGAAGGTTATTACAGTATCACCAGCCGCTTAACTATAGCCCTGTTTTCATTGTCCCACAGGGAAAACTTAAAAGCAATTCTCACCTTCCGCGAATCCCTTTATAATACCTCTTTCCAAACCGTTGGCATTATTCTAGCTAAAATCTACGACTTTCGGAATTAGAAGGGAAACTCAACGTTGAGCAGAGTCTAGCTCGAAGCTCAAATGCTCAACGTTATCACCGCTCAATAGTTACTAAAAGGAAGAAAACAAATTATGTCTGGTTTACACCCAGCAGCTCTCTACACTCTTGTCGACCTAACCGACGCCGAGGTTGAGGACCTCGAGCGCGAGTGCGAAGCCGGGTGCATCGACACGGACATCAAGCGGGGCACTATCGTGCGTATTGCGCCGCAGCCACGTTTTGTCGGCCAGCCGCTGCGCGCTGTCGTTGACTACCATCTCGAATTGAGGTCGCAAAACACGTTTGATCCCAGGTACTTCATCGCCGCCGTTGAGGAAGACTGGCAAAACAAAGGAGTCATACTGGTAACGTTAGTCGACGACGAGCTCAATTTCAATGTTCATTCATTTTGCATCAAGGCTGTTGATGCCGGCTTGAGCTTTGTGAATCTGCAAATTGGGAACCTTGGGTGGGACGAAGAGAAAGATTTTTCTGAGCTCCATCCTGACAATGGAGATGGCGATGACGACGACGATAATGATGACGATGATGACGATGGTGATGATGATGGTGATGGACCACCAGCACCGACCAAAAACGTGCCTCTGGGCTACTATATCCCTATCTACATCCACTCAAGTTTATCTGAAGACAAAGTCATTACCGACCTAGAGCCAGCGCTCAAGAATAAATCGCCCGAGGACTTCGCCTGCCGCATCCAAGCCAAACTCACGCCTGCATCCTCCGCCTCAAGCACAACACCAACCCAAGACCTCATTCAGCAAGCCGCTACTCTACACCTCCTGCGCTGTGCGAAGAACAAATTTCTGCGCAAAACTTACATCCTTGTCATCGATACAGCCGAACCTGTTGAGAACGGTATGCTGATGGTTAAACTGCCATCGTGGGATGCGAATCGCTCGGGGACGACTGAAAAGACGGACTGGCGCCACGTCGGGAAGGAATTGGCCCTTGCTACCTCTCAACACATCCGCATCCCGTATTCTTGCCACGACGGCCTGCAGACGCGCTTCCTAATCTTGGCCAATGGCGATGCTGACTGGCCGTCAGAGGACGTGGGCGCCCAACCCGTCTTCGTCGTCTTTCAGTACAACACGCACGGCAAGGAGCTTGGTTTCGGCACTAACTCGATTGACTCTAGCGCTGCGAAATGGAAGCCTGGCGAGGAGCGTTTGGTGTATGCGCCTGAGCTGGTCAAGATTCCTGGACAGGGCCTGGAGAAGATTGCGTGGAGCTTCGATGAGGCTGTGAGACGATTTCCTTGGTTTTGCCGGGAGAAGCGTTTCGTCGAGGGTTTAGATAAGGCTTTCTTTATAGGTGTGGATAGAGACGATGTGGCTAAGACGGGGCTGTTACTGGTGCGGAGAAAATGGGACGGGAACGTGTGGGGTCGGACGCGGGATGAGTTACTCGGTCTGCCTGTCGATGGTGTAAGGAATGTAAGAGTCCCCATCAAGGAAGCACTTGCTCTTCTGGAAAAGGGGAGGAAGGGCGAAACAGACGGGATGAGTGAGAGCTTGAGGAACTTCTTCTCGTAGTCGGTTACTCTATTACGAGCAGACCTACAAGTCTATAAACTATACCTAAGTTGAACTCAGTAGAGCCCTTAATTTATCGTCCTGAAAAGGGAATTGTGTACAGAGATTCGAAGTCGGAAATGAACTTTGAATTTGGTCTTGGCTCATCAGGAGAGCAGGTAAGCAGGCGATCATACCTCGTGACTGTATGCCGCTGCCTTTTCTTATGTTCAGTAGTACATAGGCCGCCATAGTTAACAAAGACCCAAATCTGACTGACTGTTATCAGTAGTAGTCTCCCCATTCTAAGTAGCCTATGGTAGAAGGCTGACCATACCTCTCCACTCCAACATCGTTCAACTCGGCGATTGTCGCATTAGTTGGTCGCCAGTCTTTGACATGCAAATAGATTCTACAGGAATCCGCAGTGTTCGCCATATCTGCATCCCAGCAACTAACACGGTAAAAGGCGGCAATGAAAACTACTTGGTATGGATAATCCTCATTGTTATCCTCGAACCGCACGTTCGCGGTTTCCAACGCAGGCATACGGGCGTAGTATCGAGCAAATGCTACAATCATTGCGTTCAACTTTTCGTCATCTGGGACCAACGTGAGCCTAGAGTAGTCGCATATTTTTGGAAACATTATGATGTCCTCGTGATCTTCGAAATAGTCGTCGGCCTCCTCACATCCTTCCTCCGTATCTGCGTAACCGGGTGGTAGCCGGGTGCAATCGATTAAGCCCTCAGGTATGTGTACCTAGGAGACTTGGGGCCGAAAAAGCCAGCTTCGGTCGGGGCTGCAAGGTAACACTTTAACGCTAAACGTGGTTGTGTGCTGCCAGGGCGGTTGTTCGTCTCCGGCTAGCTCAAAGCTTGGCGGGTCGAACAGAGATGGATGGAAAGGGCCTTCGAGCGAGATATCGATGCAGTGTCTTGTTAACTCTCGAATAGCACAACTCACAGGGTCGTGTGCACCATCTTCAATGAACCTAGGCAACACTTGGGTGTGATTAAGATCGTAATAGGGGGCTTTTAGTTGACAGGAAAACGTTTTCAATGAGGATGGTAAACGCATAGTTTGAATATTTTGCACAAGTTCATCGCGGTACTTTTTGTCAATGCTGTAATAGCGACCCCAGTCATACCGAGTCTGGTGGAACCATTTAGCGCGCTCCAGCTTCGGCATCTTTGAGGTAAGTACCAGAGCTACTCGGGGACTCCAATGGCGAGAGCAGCTGCTGAAACTGAACTCACGGACGCAGGGCAAAGCCGGAAAACTTTCGGCATCAGCTGTGAGATCCAGCAGCGAGAATTTAAAGGGCGGATAATCAGGATGCCCCAGGAGCGCATTCGAAGATAGATCGGTGCCCAAGCTTATGTAGATACCTCAACTGGCGCTTTCGTCCCAGGTACTGATGAAATTCCACAGCCGTCGCAGACGAGCAGTTAATACTTCTCTGTGTGCCTAGCGATCTCGATTCGTCTCATACCAGCTTTCACTTTCACTTTCACCCTCATCCTTGGTCGTAGCTTTAGAGGGACAGGGCGCCACAGGTAATATGGTTATGTAGAGTCGCCTCACGTGTGACCGTCTCTCTGGGTCCAAAATACGTTCGAACTCACTGAGCGTTGTATCATTCGTCTTGATGCGCAGCCGATAAAAGGTGCGCCGTTCTATGGCCCTTTGGAACCTGCGCGAGACAGTCGCAAGGGTAGCGAGGGCGCCAGGGAGAGTGCGGTGGTCCCTCTTAGGGATGTCTTTCTTGCCAATTCGCCGAGAAATCAGGGAGATAATGTGTTCAAAAATTTCAGGGGATAGTTTATCCATAGCGGCTTAATTGAGGCTTGATTGAGGGGTGCATACGAGAACATAGGACATGGACGAAATTCAAGTGTTTGGTGTAAAAGAGAGAGGGGTAGCAATTTGTGTAGGTAGGTAGGTAGGTGACAAAACTGGTTGTAGGGCTTGTAGGGGTGCAGCAGTGGCGCATATGCAGGCCATAACTACTGCATGTCAAGCATCCACAGCCCCATCTAGTCGTCGTTCTTATGCGAGACGCCCAATAGCGTTGAAAGAGGTATGGAGAATAACGGCATAGATGCAGAAGACTTTATAAATATTATTATCATCAGAGAGAGGGTTGGATAGTCTACGTAGTCTACTCATGTTTCGGTGGATATGGGCTTAACCTCAAACTCCTTTCATTAATGCCTACAAGCTTAGGTCACGTAATGCCTTCATGACTCTTCGGGTAAGAAAGGGTTTATTTATCCCTTCTTTCTACTTTACATCTACAGCGGCCGGGCAAGGGCTTTGAAGTACTACTGGCAGGGTATTAGGACACCTTATACGCGGAAATGGAGTCAATCAATCGAGCAATCTCCAGGCTCTGCGGAAGTCCTGTCGCTGGACTTTCACTTTTCGTGGACGTTTGACGAAAGTCTATCAATTTCACATACAGTTGAATACCAGCCCGATATGGGAGTATCAGGATATGTGGCTTGGGCTTCATGTTTACGGTGCTCTCAGGCAATTAGGTCGAGTTGCTGCGGGTGTTCAGCCTTCCAATTTTTTATCAAAGCTGCCTTGCTTATAGCTGAGTAATAATAATGGCTGTATAGTTGCAAGATTTGACATAAGTCATAATAGAAAAAGCCTCGGGAGAGTTTCGTACGCCTTTTCGTGACGCCAATAGGGGCAAGCGTGCCGGGAATTATCTGTTGTAAAGCCTGGCTAGAGCGCTATGGTATCTAGTTTTGTTGTAGAAAAAATGTTTGGATCAGCTGAACAAGGATCTAAATCGGCGACTCTCGAAGTTTAGTGGGAATACTTCGTTCATTAGGCACGAAAGACAAAACTAAAGTAGATGAGACCTTATAGCATAGATTTCAACACGTACGTAGGGAAGTATAACTATTATCCACTTACGTGACTAATACTCTATACCCATCGCTAAAACTGTAAAACACTCCTGAAGCTTGATTATCTAGGGTTATTAGTACACCTAAGCGTTGGCAATAAGTACACACTGAAACGTCATCACTTCTCAAGGTCGAATTAAATAAGGATGACCAAAGAATTGGGCAGAATGATGCTCGCTGTCTACGGCTACAAAGGGTGACGGTTTATATAGGTGCTTATCAAACAGCGCACCACTCTTAGTTTATTGCTACATCAAAATGCCAACTTTTATAACGGTGCTATAATCTAACAGCGTCGATAATGTCTCATATACAAGGATTTTGTTGAAGTAAGGGAGACTGGAACACTCCACTCCCTGTCCGTAAATCCATTTATATATTGCTAGATCCCTACCGTTCCCTTTTCTTTCCTCTATCCTAAACATACAAGTACTTGACTGCGTACTTGTATGTGTCTCCATAATTTTTGACTGATGGGGTTCTTACATGCTTATATTGGTTAACAATGCAAGGTGTTAGCTATGTTTTAAAAGCTTTCCATAAGCGGCGCAAGCATGGCCATAAAATATATTCCACTTTGTAATGGTAACAAGTCGTCTCATAGTTTTAACTACTAGCCACACAGTAAGAGATAGATTATTAATTTAATTAACGACCAATCTTAAATGTCCTGAACTAGAAATTTAGTAGAGCAGTAAAGTAATACAGTAAAAAACGATAGTAGTGTTAGATTAGCAGTATTGCTTGTACGCAAGTATAACTTGCGTACAACAAATGGTTTTATTTGTTGTACGAATAAAATAAAAAGTTGTGCATAGATTGTGCATAAACTGTTATTTATTTATATAGTTTTTTTTTGTACAAACAAAACTAGCTTGCTTTTTTACTTTTAAAAAATATAAATAAATATAAAGAACAATAAGTTTATTTTTACTTTTGTATAAGTACGTACGTACGAAAGCAAAAGCTACTAATATTAATTAATAGTTATATTAGCGATTATAAATTAGCAAAATAAAAAAACGAAAGCTTACTGTTAAAAAAACAGTTTTTATGCTATTTTTTAGAACGGTTTGTACGAAGGAAAAAAATTTAGTAAATTTTAACGTAAACTAAAACAAACGTATTAACGTTAATTTTTTGTACAATTTAAAACTAAAATATATTTGTTTAACTATTAACTATGTTAACTTAATTTATATAATATAAAACTAAAATATATTTGCTTAATTGCTAACTATATTAACTTAATTTACTTTTATATAACTAATTAAAAAAAACAGTAAGTTATACTTATACTTTTTAATAACTATAGCAACTATATTATTATTAAACGTAAAAAACTTTATTTTTACGTACAAAAAAATAAGCATTAGTACGAACATACTTATTAAAATTTAAAAAAAAAAAACCGACAAAAAATATTAGAACATTTTTATTAATTTTATAAAACTATTTAATCTTAAAAAAATAACTACGTATTTTAAACAATATTTATATAAATATATATAAATAAAAATTAGAAAACAATAAATTATGTAGTTTTATAAAGTTAACTTTTAAAAATAAACAATATATTAGTTTTTATATATTGCTTATTTATTTAAAAAAAAGCTTATTGTTATAATTAAATATAATAAAACTATATAACTATTAAAACGTTCGTATAATAAAAAATTAGCTTGTGCAGCAAGCGCTAATAATAATATAAACTTCGCTATTTTTTTTATTAAACAACTTATATTGTTTTTTATATAATAAAACATTTTAAATGTTTTAAACTTTATTTTTTTTATATATAACGTTTTAACTTTTGTACTTTTTTTATACGAATAAACTATATTAAATATATGCTTTAATACTTTTAAAACAAAAGTTTTAATTAAAAATACTATAAAAAATTTTTGTATAAAAATATACCGAATTTTTACTTTATTATTATATAAAAATCTTATTTATTAGCTGCTTTTTATACGTATTATATAAAACAGTAACTTTAACTTAAATTTATTTAGTACTTTTAATAAAATATAACAATTAAATTAAAACTATAGCAAAAAATTATATAACATATTATATAATAAAGCTTATATTTTTATTTTAACTTGTTATTAATTTAAAATTACGAAAAAATAATATTATGCAATATTTTTAACTATATTAAAAAGTTAAGCTAAATAGTACTATATTAATTATATTAAACTTATATAAAAATAAAATAAAATATATATAATATTAA